>QKMV01002793.1:0-12572 GCA_003287335.1 Lednia tumana
TTTTTTTAATCGTGAAAACTGGTATTCGTGCTGAAAGAATTAAAAAATATATATTATGTGGTGTTTGCCAACAACATCAATTAATTATTTCAAACCCATAATCGATTAATCAAACGATTGATACCCCTACGTTATATTGCCTGCCAGAATATGGAAAATTTTTGCATTTTATTTTTTTAATTATTTTTATTGACTAGCTGTTATGTCGTTCACGTCAAAGCAGATTCATAACTAATTTCTTTTGAGATTTACGAGAAACAAACTATGCAAGATGCCAGCAAAGCACCCTTTGATAAAATGGAATCTTTTTTTTTACCCACTTTGAAGGCAAGGAATACACTTTTAAAGCCAATTACACGGCTAGTTTTAATTTTAAAAATATTAAAATCACTTCAAAAATACCTGGTTACTCAAGGACGAGGACGAGTCCTTGAGTAAGCAGGTATTTTTGAAGTGATTTTAATATTCTTAACATAAAATGGCTTCATCGTTTATCACTGTGAATACAAGAGGGAAAGCACTTGCCTTGTCCGGATCCTCGACCTCTGGCGAGAGGTGGCGGCTGGATTCGGTGGTCTTGGAGGGAAGTAGTATCGGCTTCTGAAGCCCACTGCTAGGATGCAGCTTGACCTCCTCGCGGAGACGGCATGCTTTTAGCTTCTCCTACAACAGAGATGCGAGGTCAATCAGCCGCTAGAGACTTCAACTTTACTTTTTCATTATAATTTCTTTGATTCCCTGGATGTATAACTACATAGGTATATTGCCAGTGCTTAATTTGGGCATAAACTCTCGTAAGTCCCGTTTACCTGACTAATTTCATGCCTAAGCCTCGTTTACCAAAGGAGGTCCATATGAACCAGGATTGGACCAAAAACGTCCAAAAATGCTGTTCTGAACTAGCTAGATACTTTGCTTGAGATTTTTACTTCAAATGGGTAACTTCACTGCAAAACTTACCTGAAGGTCCACAATTTTTTCTTGGGGGCACAGCTACTGGCACAGCCCCTAACCCCCTCCCCCACCCCCCCATTTTGTCTCGGTCGTAGTGTTCAGACTCCCACCCTCATTTTTTGTGAACAGTATAGATTTGAACTGAAGTCGAGGTTCACCCGTTTTCTTTTCAAATTAATCACTGGGTATTGCAGTTATTACAGAAATTGAGCCCCATTAGAAAGTTTGAGGTGAGCTCAAAGAACCAGAAACTGACCAACAAAATGTTAAATTTGATCCACTGCACTTTACTACCCATTGACACTAGTAATGTCCATCTACCTCCAAAAGGCCAGTTTGCAGTTTTTTAATTCTGCCTTTACTTTCAATCCATCAATTAATCATTCATTACTGCCAAGTCACCTCTGCCAGTGCCAAGTCCCTTGTCAGCTGCTTGTTCTGCTTCTCCAGTTGGCGGCCCGCATTGGTCAGTGGCACTGCCTTGGCTGCAGCCTCCGCATGAAGCTTCCGTTCTGTCTCCAGAGCCAGTTCCAGCTGCAAGTAATTTGTCTGCAAAAACAACAATCCAGTTATTTCTGAATTATCCATTGGCATTGTCCATGGCATTACCATCCATCGGTGACTGACCTTAAGTTCTTCGAGCTGGGTGCTGCGAGCTGCCTGCGCCTGCTCCAAAGTGGCCTGTGCATCGCGGGCACGACGGCACTCTTCGTCTAAGTCTCCATGCTGGCTCTGAGAAAACAAGCTTCTTTAGTGAATTGTGATACAGCCGTCACTCCAAAAGCGATTTGGGCTTAATCTGCACTTTCTGTTATCAAACCCGCCGAGGTACGAAAGGTAAAAGAGGTACACTCTGTTTCACAAAAGATAAAATTATAACGTTTGTTGTTGTACTCTATATACTAACTAGTCATGCCTCATGACCTAAATTCATTAGATAGGTAGAATGTTAGGTACCTACCTTGAGTAGCTTGTGCTGCTGCTGCAGAGAAGTGTACTTGTTGATGGTCTCCTGCATTTCCTTGTCGCTGTGCAGTTTCTCAGCAGTCGCCTTAGCCTGCAGCTCGTCCCGCGTCTGCCGGTGCTCATTCTTTTCCTGCTGCAAAGATTTCTCTAGCCGCAACTTGTACTCGAAGATCACTGAAATTGTCAAGAACTTCGTCAAGGACCCCACCCACGCTCTGAGGCTTTGAATGGGAAGTACGGACCTTGAAGTTGTGCACTGAGGGACTCCTGCTGCTGTGAACACTTGCTTGCTGTCCGTTTTGCATCATCGAGCTGCATCTGTGCACCGTGGTACAGGTAGACTGTGAGCCCTACCAGTGATAGGGCACCCAGGTACACAAATAGCCGGCTCTTGGAGCCGCGCACCAGCCGCGGCGAATTCATCCTACGAGATCCTATAAGCACCTTTGATTGGAATTCAAATTTTACTTGTCAAGAAGGAAACCAAGAATGTCTGTCAGGATCTGCCAGCTACTCACGCAAAGGAAAGGCTTGGCATCAGGGTGCAGGGGTCTGGCCGTTTCGTAACAGTGATCAGCCACGTTCACATCGACATGTCGTCGGTAAATATTTCAAACACAAACACCATCGCATTCACTGTCTTGAATTACGCTTACACAACAATCGCGCAAAACGAAAAATCCCTGTGGACAACAGACTGCTCGACAGTGGGGAGGGAAACTTCAACGCACGTAGAGAACGCGAGATTGGGCAAGATAGCTGATTTGAGGTTTTGGCAAGAAGGGTGGTGAATAAAAAACGATATTAGTTCCTTTTTAAACTAGTTGATCATGAAAGATGATCGATTTTGACGTTTCAGTCGAGATTCGCGTGACATGTCATTGTTTCCTTTCGATCAGATGTTGCCACTTGCCACTCACAGCATAAGACGACGGTCGGACGGTCGGATTGGGCACCCGACCAGGGGCTTGGAGCTAACTTCACACTAGTATTCAGAACTACCAATCACACGATGCCTCTCCTTTGAGAGCGCACCCAAATCCAAATCGACCTTGACTGATTCACAGTGGTCTCAGATTGTAACCTAGGAATGTCAGCGAGTTATGCATTCCCATAGCTTCAAATATTGCGATACAGTGTAGCTCGAGGTGCAATTGTTATGTTTCGTAGTTATAGATATGTAGCTAGTTATTAAATTTTTATATTCGTAATTTATAATGGCTTCCATTGCTGAAAATAATAGACGTCCGAAGGGACCATGTATGTGGTGTGTGAATGCAATGAAATGGGTCCCAGTACTCTTCATCGTCACAATAGTATTGTGGTCATATTATGCATATGTAATTCAGCTGTGTTTCCGTAAGTAATAATACTCTTTTCGTCCAACAATAGAAATAGACAATTCCCATATCATACTTTCTCGTGATTTTGAGGTAGAACATATGCCACTCCCCCTTCGTATACACCTGTCAAACTTACACAATATTTTCTTTATCTTTGTATGTGACCAGTTGTACCTGTGCTTTTACAACTATTTAAGTTCTTGAACCCGTTTTATTTTTTAATAAAATATAGACATTATTCATTAAAACAAAACTTTGATCAATGTGTGGATGTCATTAATTCCGTGTTAAATTTACAGTTACTGTGACTGGAACTGTGGAGAAAAGTAAGGCAATCAATATACCTACCTACAGCTCTAAGGTTGCAAACAATTCAATAAGAAACTATTGTTATTCACTATTTCTAATTCTTGGTATTCTTTTCAGTATTTTACCTGATAGGGTACCACATCCTTTTTGTGATATTCATGTGGGCTTACTGGCAAACAATATTCTCTAGCTATGGAAGAGTACCTTCCCAGGTAATTTCCAATTACATGTTTACTAACTTCTAGGAAAACGTTACCTGCAGGCGTTTCACACTGAATGAGCTTGCAGTGACTTGTGTGACATGAAGATAATTTACAGTCAATAATTTCTATTATTAAAACTTCCACATGTTAATCAAAAGGGAATTTTGAAATTTCAAAAATATTTCATGAAAGCCCTACTGAACCATTTGAGCTGAAAAATGATACAGATCTAAGTTAGTAGAGTGCCACTATTCAAAAAAATTACAGCTTGCTCGGGTGTTTCGTCTGGCCTGTTGGCCGCAAAATAAAACTTTTGTGCCATGAGATTTGAATGGAAGATGCGTCCCTTGCTCGCTCTAAATATTTGTCTACTAATTAAATCACTGCTTACCTACAGGTTGGATAATATCTATGGTACTTATTGATGCTATTTTTTCAGTTCAAGCTGACAAGGGTAGACATAGACAAATTTGAGCAGGCAGAGAGTGAGGAGGCTCAGAGGCAGATTTTGGGGCAATTTGGCCAAAATCTACCCGTGACAAATCGCACCATAACTTCGTGTATGTAACTGTTTTGTAAAACTTGCTTCTCTTAACTGTCTCCTTACAAATCAAAATACACAATAATTTTCCTGCTCTAATTTGTTCTGATTTCTAATAACTATTTGGGTTATTTTTCCAGCAATTCGATATTGTGAGAAATGTCAGCACATAAAGCCAGATAGAGCACATCACTGTAGTGTGTGCGGAGAATGTGTACTTAAGATGGACCATCATTGTCCTTGGGTCAATAACTGTGTTGCATTTACGAACTACAAGTTCTTTATCCTATTTTTGGCGTACGCTCTACTGTATTGCGTTTTCATTGCGCTGACTTCGTTAACATACTTCATTAAGTTTTGGCAGGTGGGTTTGTTGTAATTTTCTTAGCCTAGTGTTAGTTTGAGTTAATTTCATGCCATAAAAATCGATGATCTCACCAATTCATTTATTCCTTATTGATCTTCATTTGACCAAAAATTTGTTCCTAGTACATTTTATTAGCTCATATCTCGGATTTATTACTTCCTTTGTTATCTCAAGTTACCTGTAGATAACTTATTTCTATGCTATATATATTGATTTTATGCAAAAATAATAATCTATTTTGTTTTCTCCCAACCCTTTATTGCTCATTTAGGCTGATGGGTTTCAGGGAGACTTGGAAGGAATGGGAAGATTCCACATACTATTTTTATTTTTTGTAGCGGTAATGTTTGCCGTTAGTCTCGTGTCTCTATTTTGCTACCATGTTTATCTTGTGCTGCACAACCGATCTACATTAGGTAAGCACATATTTACAGTTAGCTGCAATATAATGATGCATTATTAATACCCACATTTCCAAGTACCAATCCTACAGATTAACAAATCTTTAAAAGCAGTGAATAGCTGCCTAAATTAAATTCCATGATAATGATTGTTCTTATAATAATAATAATATCTTCATTTAAAAGAATATTGTTAATACATTGTAATAGAATGTGTCCGTTATAAATTATACAGTAAGCTTTATATCTTGGGTTACAGAGGCTTTCCGAGCTCCTATATTCCGTACTGGCCCAGACAAAGATGGATTCAGTCTAGGGAAGTACAACAATTTTCAAGAAGTGTTTGGGGACAACCCAAAGACATGGTTTTTGCCTATCTTCACTAGGTGAGTGGAGAAATTTTCTCTTATCTTCTTTGTTTGGAGAGCAGTTAAAAGCTGTGGTGTTTCACATGACATCTGTAGTATTTTCATGACTGATCTAATCCTAACAGAAGGTTAAGTTGTCATTTCATAGTTTTGCTAGGGCTAAGAAACTAGGGTGGCAATTTGTTATGCTGAAAACAATATATTTTGCAAGTACGTTTTTCATCTCTGTTAGTAGCCACACTGAATATCTGAAACATCTGATGGTACCTGGTTATTTTTTTCTGGAAGGGTCAGATTTATCCGTACAATACCTGATACACCACCTAACTATTTGTCATGGGCAGTAAGTATTCTTCCAACTTTCTCTCCGACCCATTCACTCTCTTATGGTCTCAACGTTTGCGGTACCATGGCATTTCTGACTCTTATCTCTTATGAAAGATAAGATCTAAAATGATAGTAGATTAGTGTATCTAAGCCTAGTCAAACACTCACACTTATTTTCACATCCTATCCTTTCTGTGCATTCTTGTGTAGTTTTGTTTCCTACCACTATATTCGGAATGACTAGCAAATATGATTGTTGCTGTATAGTGGAACGTATAGCACTATTGCAAGTTTATGTACACTGCTAATGGAGATTTAAATAACTGATGATAGTGTAGGAAATTGGTGCCTTCTCTAGTTAATGTTGTGTATTTCACAATTTTATTTTATCATTCGACTTTTGTAGAGTTAGTAAATAGTTTTATTATTTAACACGAATGCTTAGTTTCGGGGATTCTATTAACTGACGGCGTTGTTCCTTCACAGCAATGCTATTATTTCTTTAACTTCGGCAGTCGTATTTTTTATTTATCATTTTTCACATACTGTTACACTTGTTACTGATAACAATTCAACCTAATTTTAGAGCTAACCGTAACAAATTTATAGGTAATGGGTACCTTTTTTTCGGTAATCACATCGCAACGATCCCCTTGAATCGTAACTCGGGATTCTGTTTCTAGTTTGGGCGACGGAGTGGTTTATCCCGTTCGCGCACAACACCAACCCAGCTCTTACAACTCGATGGGCTCGACGCAAAACAGGTCAGACATCGGTGAACTTGGGCCCAAGTCGCATGTAGTTTAACAGGCTCGGTTCGGTAGGGTCGTTTTTTGCATCTAGCATGACAGCACGTTGGTCGCATGGGAGATAGTTGTAGATTGAACATTTCTCTGCCGTAGGTCTTAGCTCTCTACTATCCTTTTCCTGGCGTTCTACTTATTACCCTGCACACTTATCGACTGACCACATGACAAGTGGTTCCGTAGACCATTGTATTATGCTCGACTGAATGGTTTGGATACTGGCCCAATATGGATCTTATTAGTTTTTACTACTGCGTCTTACTAATTGTTGGAATTTTGTGGGAAAGAATCAAGAATGTTGAACTAATGCGCTACATACAGAACGCTACATTTGTAAACCACAATAAATTTTGTATAAAGCAGTATTTTATTTTATTTGATTGTAAATTAGAAATTTCTTATGACCTTGAGGTAAGATGTCTGTACCTTAATATTTTTATAATAAATAGAATACGTATACCTATTACCTGCTACTGTTTTTGCATATAGTAACGTAGTAAATACTGAGTACTAAGTCTGTTTGCCATTCAGTATTCAGTATCCCAATGTTTCTAAACATTAGAAATTATTTCAATTAATTTGTATCTGATTTTAAAACAGTTGGACCTGCCTAGAACTACCCTACCATCATAAGTTTCAAATTATTCAGATGTGGATATTGATAAATGATAACGTAACAGGCATTGATTTAAGAAATTTACATCCGGTTTACTAGCATTTTGTGAACCTGTGCTTGGAATGGAGAATGCTTCCGTCGTAGCTGGCTGTCTAACGGATATTCTTTATAGTTTAGAATAGATCAAGTACACATTACAGAGTATTACATGGTTTTATTTCAGTTTGAAAAAGTGAGGCTAAAGTTCTGTGCATCTGGTGTAAATACAAAATCTCAAGATTCCATGACAGCTAATTTTGCTTAGTTTTTCACATATTAACATCGTCAATTTGCAAATGACCTGATGTTCGAATGGTGATTTATGTTGGTAATATAGACATATTTGTGTGCTTTTATGCATTGAATTTTTAAAAATATTTTACTGATATTTTTGGTCTGGCAATTTGTTGCTTGTAAGATATATGTAGTTCAAAATTTATCAATCACGCTTTTTTATTGTTATAATTTTCGTTTTTGTGCTAAGTTTATTAAACTCATTGCAATTTAGAACACAGATAAACCACTATTTTTGCATTATATGTACACTTAGATTACGGCATTAGCCTAGTTTCAGCATTAAACAAACATCAAAGTGTTTGGGTACCATCTCGATGCGAACATTTCGCACGTTCTGGTTTCAGTCTTGGCGACGGTGTCTCGTTCCCCGTTCAGTCTGCAGCAGAAGACACCGACACGTTATTAGGGGAACGGCAACGGTGGTCAGATGACGAAGATGACCTCCCCTACTCCCCCACCCCTCGACAAGGTATATTGCATCGCTAGACCCAAAACCACCCCAAGATACCTTCACTCTTCAGTCTTCACGCTTATTTTTGTTATTTGCACATTCACGTCTGTTTTCTGTACAATGAAACAAACTATTGCATAATTTTTATACATTAGTTGCATTATTGCATTAATGCACATCTTGATGTACCTACTCTCTATGTACTTATAGTGGATGTTTTTTCGTACTCTTTATGTTTCCCTGTACATTGTACCATAATATCACAATCAAAGTTTGCAGTAATTTAATCAACTCAATTTAGCTTAAGATTTGATCGTTATCTAAACAAAAATGTCTAAAATTGACGCTGTAAAAGAAATTTTTATTATACACCGTGAAAACATTCCAGATAATCAAATCTCAAAAGCACGGGGAATCAAATATTAGTAAACTGGTAAATGAAACCATATTGGTAAGCGAGTTAAATTGCCTTCTTATCGTTACTCACAACAAATATCTTTACTTCAAAGGTATGCGTCAAAGGGTTCAGCTACCGTCCAGAAATGTCCTTAAATTTTGGCAATGCACAGGTTTCTGCATCTACTTGACCTTACTTAATCAGAACCTCTTGTTCATTTTACAGTTTTTAATATGGAGTCGTGCAAAGTCCCTATACTTGATAGACGGTACATAATCAAAGGTGGCAAAGTATCCACAAGATAACCAGAAGAATGTAAGAAAATAGCTTAAAATTACTACCAAAGTAAAAATGTTTGGAAGAGCTTAAGACCTACGTTTTTTTAACTGCTGGAGCTAAACTATTCTTTATTGTGCTATTATTTTACAGATGCCAACGCACTGAACTTGTGCAATGTGTTAATTATCCCACCCGCCTAATTGCTTGGGGTCTGGGATCAATGTTTAGTCTTGGCTCTACGCTTGAAAACTGCATGCAATATTCTTCACGGAATTCTTTTGCCTGTACGTCGACAACTATCATCACGTACATACCTATCTTATCTTAACAGTTTGGTGGCAATTTTTTTGTATCTAACAGTATACTAAAGAGTGTACCTTAATGTTTGGTTGAATGTGTTGATCAGCCAATTTGCAAATAACTTTAAAAATAATGGTGCAACTGCAATAAGTAAATGTTCTCTGTTTATATCTCAAAATCAAATTCACTAAGGGGAGCAGTAAAAATTTCATGAGAACCAACTACTGGTTTCCATTTTGCTTGCCATTTGTACAAAAATACATTACCAAACTTCTCTTCTGGTCGTTGCTTTTGCACCGAGAATTGTGATTAGGACTGCAGTGTCTGTGATATTGAGTGAATATTTTTCCAGCCCGGCCAACATTGCCTCAGCTGCAACACCTTCAAGACCCGGCACCGGTTTAGTCATGGTAGTCTAAAGTGTCTACGACGGTGATTCGCCTTGTTGAGAACAAATTGCGCCGATGTACGGGTAGATCCTCGTTCAGGAATAGAGTGTGAGAAAGTCACGTTTCAAATATTACATTGGAAGTGACAGGACAAGGACCTTTGCTGCTTTGAGAGAAAAAAGAGAAAAATAACTCGAAGAAAAACTGAGAATTTTTTCAACGCTTAATCATTTATTAGTTTTTATGGTATTTGAAATGTGTGCTTGTTAGATTTTTTTATGAAAACAGACCACTAGGCTTAAGCTTTGCATTATTTGTACAAATTATATTTTTGGTTGAAATTAATACTTAATTTTGTCCGTCCCAGTGTTTTGTTTTTCAGTGTGTGAGTGTCGACCAGGCAATTCGTGGTGCTTTGTAGAATGTATACCTGTGCTTTCTGTCTGTTTAGTCAGATGGTAAGCTAAAAATAATTTTATTCGAGGATCAGAGACTTGGTTTCTCGGGCCTAAATGAGCTAGTTAACTTAACATAAGAATCATGATTTGGAAGTGAATTAATTGATCAATTTATTTAGTTTTTATTAGACTTAAACTGAAATGTGTAACTACTACTTAGATTAAGATTATATAAGTACCTAAGAGTATGGATAGATATTAGGGATAGTGCAGAGTACGAAACTACTGTTAGTCAACTAGTTGCTCGCTTTTAATAAAAAAACATGTTTTGACCATGAGTAAAGTTTCAAACGTAGCCATCGTTCAAGGAAGACCGTGGTACGTCTCATCCCCCTTGCAAATTGTAGGCGCGGACTTGGCCTGTATTGGCGTACTGACCATGTAGACATTTTATGACATGCCACAAGTCTTTGATTATTAACACCCTCTATAATCAATTCATAAACCATTCAGTCAGTGGAGATTTAGCTGAGAAATCAAAATTACTGTTATTCTTCACAACTTTAAGCTCACGTTTATTGAAATAAACTGTACATACTATACAGTTTGGCATGTTGGATACACCCTTTCTCGTGAGATCACCCAAGCTAAGTCACAACTTGGCGGATCAGAGGTTGGATGGGTGAACATTCATTTCGAGACCCAGTTCTGTTCAGGAAAGAGGCTGGAGGGTTTGAAGCTAGTACAGCAGCTTCAGTCTTCTTGATACTAACTTCTCAACAGCACAGATTAGTGGAGGAATCCTGCTGTTCGAGCTGTACCGTCTTTCTAAAGGGACGTTAAATGGTGGTCACCTTGGTGCTTTTCGATAGGTGTATGCTACGTACCAACACTGGGGTACTTCTCTTCTGTGTTAGGTCTGTGATCACCCTGTCACTCGCCGACGTCATATGATCAATGCCACAGGGCGAAGAGTCGAGTGCGTCGTTGGCACTTCACAATGCATCGGAAACTAGATCAGTGGAATATTTCTTTGTACAGTAAAATTTCACTTAGGAATGTTGAAAAGAAGTAAATGCAGGTTGATAGTTGAATGACCTATTGCACCAAAATAAAGCGAGCAACTGGTTTACAAAATATAGGCTCTATGTCATCCCTAAATGTCCAAAAATATTTGCTAAGATCTAGTTTGTAGATAGGGTTTGGCCAGGGATTGCTCTGACCAGGGCAATCAATCGGACATGTCGAGACTTTTCCCATTATAATTCATCAGGCTGGTTTTCAACCTCACGCTTATATTTCAAATCACTAAATGTTTGAAAGAGTATCATTTTAAATGATGCAGGTTAATCTATAGGTATTTTCTATTTAATATCCAACTATGAAAGGAGTGAGCAAGTACGTAAATGTAAGAGGTAAAGAGACCAATCAATTGACAGATGCAATTCTAATTGCATTTAATACAAAATGTGGACAACATAGATGTATAATTGGGTATGTTGATACATAACATAATAGAAAATGAGTACTAACATTGGCAATACAAATGTGTATACAGAAGTTACAAAAAATTGCATGCAAGTGCTTTTAATTTAACAGTAATAGACTTAATCTATGCTGGATCTCAACCAATGGGCAATCAGTTTTACCTACACAACTAACATAGTCTAATGTATCGTATAAGTATCAGTGATTTTATTTTGATCGAATGTTTGAACAGATGGCAGAATCGAAATTAATTGGGGAAATCAGAGTGTGGTAATTTGCTAATATTATAAAATTTCAGAGTTCAAAATGAATTTGTCATGCTTATTAAAGTATTTGGCAGCACATGGAGAAATTAATTTTGCTTGGAAAAGTTTTGTTCGGCATGGCGGTTAATCAGCTTCAGCTGAAGACACGGTTGCTGCTGCTGCTGATTCTTCGTCCTCTCCGGCCTTTTTCCCTCCCTCTGGCACCCAAAGGCCTGAATCCACACACCTCTTCATGTGGTATCGTGCTTCCTCTTCGGGCATCTTGGCTATTGTCTCCTGAAGCAGTGGAATGTTCTGGCTCTCGAAACATTCCTTCAAAGCCTAGAGGTAATAGTTGCAAGATGAGAAAACTAAAAAAAATCAATTACCAAACTATCAATTTACGGGCAAAAGCTGACTTACGTCTGGAAGAGTTTCGAAGACGTCGACGGGATCAAGTCCACCTGGGCCTAGACGCTCTTTCTTCTCCTCTTCTTCCACCTCTTTCACTGCTATTGCTATCTTCTCTGCAGCGCGTGTGGTGATTCGTTCCTTAAATGCCCGCAATTCATCATCGAATGCTGCTTTATACTCCTCCTCAGCCACTTGGATTCGCGTAAAAAAGTTTCCGACGCAAGCCCGAGGGTCTACGTCTAGTTGTTTGGACAACTCCAAAATGTATTGCATGCAGATGCATTGATGAGCCACGTGTTCCATAAGGTCGTGTTTCTGGAAAGAGAACATGACAATATTAGCGGCAGACATAACATATGTGCTTCGATTACTGTTGCCATTGACGAGAGGCAACACAAAGTCTTTTCCATGCTAATGCATTGAGAAGCACTGGGGGCTCGTGAATGTTTTACGAATGTAAAGTAAATGAAGTAAAATCATTTACTTAATTCCATACAGCTCATCGATGGTTACTGAAAATCTACCCAATCTGATCTGGGTATGATAAATCTGTTACAAATGGAGATGCAATTTAGCTTTGCCATAGGTCTGTTACACTTCAGTTAGACCATTTGTTGATACATTAAATCATAAAAATAAATATCGTTGGAATATCGTAAATATTTTATATTTTA
>QKMV01002794.1:0-12571 GCA_003287335.1 Lednia tumana
ACTTCTAACAAACAAACTGCCAACGTTTCGCTAACCTTGCTGAAAGCTTCATCTGGGCAAGCTTGGCAGATTTTTACTTTAGCAAGAACTTGCCCAGATGAAGCTTTCAGCAAGGTGAGCGAAACGTTGGCAGTTTGTTTGTTAGAAGTTTTTAGCAGTTTAACCCAGTTATTAACAGTTTCTTTTTAAACTAGAGCTGAAATTAGTCAGAAGACACGAGTCTTAAAAATGTAATAACATTGACATTGATAATTATTGGTAGATGCGAAGGCCTGTCTGCGCTGGAGATGCTTCACCGTTCGCGCAGCCTTCAGCTGGCAGCTGCACACGGTGCGGCTGCCCACAGCGCACTGCGCAGCAGCTGCCCGACGGAACGCCGCCTGGCGCTGCAGTTGCTTGCGGCAACGGCCACGGCCGAAACTGCGCGGACACTGTGCCTGCAGCTGGCAATGCACTGCCGCGAACACTGCGCTGGCCAACCCATCGCACGCGACGGTACGTACACACACTCTACGGTAATCTAAGTAGGCAAATATAATGAAGACTTCGGCAATATCATTTTTCTGACTAGTGTCTTCTTTCTAAACACAGCACGCCTAGGTTTACTGATTAAAATTACCATTGAAAATTTAACAGTGATATACTGAGCTACGTATAGTTCTATTTATTTCATAATAATACAAATACAGATACGAACCAAGTGAAAGCTCGTAATAGATGATCATAAGCTGTATACCATATGTCCATTAAAAATAGTTTAATTCGTAATTTCCACAATCAATTTGCTTAATTCTTGTTATTTTATATAGCCTGGCGCCAAAATTGCTGTGCCTAGCGTATTTCTTGTACTTGAGTTGTCTTTTATAAAAACCTGGCTTTTCCACTGCATAAAAAAGTGAGCTGGACATGTCATTTGATTCACATTTACGTACAGAATTTGATTCCGAAGAGAGCTGCAACGAAACCAGTGTTTTCTTGTTTTAAACCAAGATATGTTTAAGTTACTCTCGGCAGTGTTCTCTTGGGAACTAATTGTCAGCCCTCGAAAGGGCCTAGAAAAGTCGTTGTTCACCCGAAATTTCTAGGCCCTTTTTATGGCCGACAATTATTTCCCAAGAGAGCACTGCCGAGAGTAACTTGAACATATCCAACGGTTCTCAAAACCTCCGTTCTCTTAAATCAAGGTATTATTTCCGAACTCGTCAAAGTAAAAAAGGTTGGTTTTGATAACACTAGCATGTACTTGCCTCAATTAGAGGCAAACGATAGATTTGGGAAAATAAACCTTCGAGTATTTACAATATACCCGCGTATCCCATCGGCTGGGAGCACCACTGGTAACAACTGGACTTTTTGCGCAGGCTTGCTGCAATGCGCAGCGCGCCTTGCTCAAGCGTTCCCGCACGGAGAGTGGCGCTTGGCGGCGCTCGTTCGGCTGCTGGCGCTATCGGACGGCACGCAAGCACCCACCCTGCGCCGAATGCTCCAGGAGGCCCTGGCGCCAAACGACGGTACGTTGTAAAGCGACTGGATAGGGCAACCGGCCTGGGTAGAGATTGTGTAAAAGACAATGAGTGGAATCTTACAGCAACCACGTGTTCTCTTCATTACCCTTGGAAAGACATAGGTAGTTACAGAGAAAGACGAGTGATACCTCTGCCGAAAATCTTACTTTACAGCAGATTACCAACCCTCGGACTGGACCTGGTGCATTGCAATCCGCCTTGATTGCCTATCTGTGTATCGACAACCACGGCAATCAGGCCGGGCTGACATTGCGACTGATTCAATTTTAGGGTTGGTATTCCGACGCGCGTACTGCCTATTCGTAGTTTACACAAAGATCACAGCCTCTAGAAAAACGCAGAATGCACTGACGTATTTGAGTCCCCTCTGTCAAACACAGCTGTTAAACAACTGCTTGTGACGTTGGTATTAGATTCTAAGTAATATGTTGATGTAATTAAGAATATAATACCTTTATTTGACATTTAAATTAGTCGTATGGCTTCGTAACTTGTAAACTAGGAAAAAAGCTGTTGTCATACAACCAACAAACCAGTACCCCCCAAAAAAAGCAGCTGGGTCATGGAGATGGTAGCATTTGAGTCACATCTGTCATAAACCACGCTTGAACCACCTCTTGTAACGTTGCAGTTCGATGCAGAGCAATACTTTGATATCATTGTGAAGATGCTTTTTTTTAAAATTTCACTCAACATCTGGCTTAGAAATTAGAAATTTTGAGAACAGCTGCACGACAACAATATGGGAGAACTCTGAATGGCATCCTCATGATAACTACACATAACATTTCCCCAACACAAGCTAGACGTGACAATTCCTCAAAAAAACTGTTAGTAAATGGGCTAAACTGCTAAAAACTTCGAACAAACAAACTGCCGGAGTTTGTTAGAAGTTTTCAGCAGTTTAACCCATTTACTAACAGTTTTTTTGAAAACTGGTGCTGAAATTAGATAGAAGACATGAGTCTTAAAAATTTAGCGACAGCTCCTCTCTTTCCCCACGCTACGCGAAGATTCCCAGGCCGGCTGCACGGATGCGACGCGCCGCAAGGTGCTCGGTGCGCTCGCACAGCACGCCGAACTGCGCACTGCCAACACCGCGCTGCTCGAAGCCTTCGTCTGGAGCCTCGCCCACTTCCCCCACCTCCTGGACGCCCAACACCCGCCTAGCCAATCGGAAGCCATGCCACAACCAGAAGGCACGGCCTACCCATTAGAAGAAGACGTCGACCAATCGGAGCGCGAAATGGTGCTCCGCGCACAATGCCGATTGGCTGTGCTGGGCTTGAGGGCGGTACGAAGCCAGGCCGCGCCCCGCCTCCTGGTTGCTGTGGGCGACGCCGCGTTGGCCCTCGTGGTGCGTGCGGGCGCTGTTGACCCTCAGATGGAGCAGTTGGTGAGTTTCGAGCGGTTACCTTGACAACGGCTTATGTTTAGTGGATGGAAGCCAATGAAATACTGCTAGGGTAAATTCAATTTGATAACGTCAAACCGATGGAGAGTGCCGAAAGGCTGGAGTAATTTCTGACGGATTGGAGTAGAAAGGAGGTGCATCTTACCGGAAGAAGAAAATTGTAAGCGCAGTGAAATAGAGGTCGACCTTTCGGCATTCGCCTTCTTCAAACGCAGAGAAACGTAGCGGTCTCTAGGATGAAGGCAGGCAGAAGGCAGATTATAAGAAACAACACATTTAACATTATTCTTACAAATAATACATTTTTTACAAATTGTGTTCATTCTAAAAACAATAATATGTTGTTTCCTATTAACACTAAGGGCTATCTTTGAAAGCGAAATGTTTGCGCCACTTACCTCAGCGCCAAGCAATTGCGCTCAACCTTTGGCCGTGTCGCACCCGAAGTTACAAGAAGTTTACTCAACAAACTCGTGTAGTCCCATAAGCGCTCTGACTGACAATTAAGACTCGTGGAATATGACGTGCAGTTGATTTTTTTGTGTACCTCTTCTGGCTCTACCGTTGAAGGTAGCCTATGATAGTAAGGGGGAGAGTGGGAGAGGAAAGATAAAACTAGATCTGTTCGGGAGCCGTTAATAAATATTTGACCCAATTTGCCTAACAGGGTCATCGTAAATAAGAGTTTCATCAGAGTTTTTTTGGATAGCCATAGCAGAAAAACGAAAGCAAAATTGACAAATTTGCTTCCAAACTGACCTAGTGTATTAGTTTGTTTATAACTTTCTTGCATGCTATCATAAGCTATCTTCAACGATAGAGCCCGCAGACATATACAAAAATAGGTCCGATCACGGGTTCTTCCATGTTAATGCATTGGAGCTACATCAATTTCTGTCAATGGGATCTCCCCTTTCAACATACCCTGTGACACGCCCTGCCTGAAAATGGGCAAAATCCTTGCTCTTGAATCTACGTTCTTCGGCCTTTATTTCCCCTCCTTTTCCACCAGATAACCGAGCTGCGCTCGCACGCCTCGGGCTGCGGACGGCTGCGCGACTGCGCACTCGAGCTGCATCGTTGCGCGCCACTCGCTTCGCAGCTGCGCGCCGCACTTTCAAAGCCATGCGCAGAAACTGGGCGCGATTGGACGCTGACCTGCGCAGATGCCTTTGTGTGCCGCGCGCTGGCGGCGGGCGCAGGCGTGTACCGGCCCCGGCCCCAGACTCCGCCCCCTGTACCTGGGGGTGGGGATCTCGAGGTCGCTTTGCCTCCTCCCGACAGGTGAGGCTGATTGGAAGTCATTGTACGTTTTGATTTAGAGTAGAGTAGTAGTTCGACACAGATTGTTGCATTACTTTGTTTGTTCCTTCCAGCCCTGTGGTCACTTCAGTGACTCCGGAGCCAGAGGATCCGGGAGCGTGGGGCATGGCCACTCAGACGCTCTGGTCACCGGGCGGCCGCCTGGACGCCCCTGCCCGGGCGCCCAGCCCGGAACCAGACTCGATCCCGGATGACCGGGCAGACGAGTTCATCCAGGAAGAGGAAGAGGGATCGACGTCGGGGGACGACTTCGAGCGGCTGGCAGCCGACATTGCGGCCATGCACAGGTGAGCAGCGGCTGATTAATTGGCAAGCGTCGGTTTAACTGGCCTAGTCTCTAAACGAACCAACCCGTTCACAGGAACGTTTTAGGGGTGCAGCCTACTTCTTACTCTGGGATCGTTTCAGACAAATTTCCTAGACAGGTGTAGACTCAACCGCTCAAGATAAACTAAGATAGTAAGCGATAGAGTTGTTGATAACAGTGTAAACTAGATTGCTATTGAGCATTTTCTATTTTTTGGCCATGAAAGTTCCAAGTTGCTCCTAAACATGATGATCTTGACAAGAATTACAAATTTAAAGCCATTTACATGGCCAGTATTAACGTGAAAAATATTAAAATCACTTCAAAAATACCTGCCTTCTTGAGAAATCGAATTCCTATGGCTCCTAAAGTAAAAGGTCCGGGGTTTGAGTTCTCAAGTAGGCAGGTATTTTTGAAGTTATTTTTATATTCAAGATGATGATCTTTGTTAAATATTTAAGCGTATTATTATAAGCTTAAGCTTTACACGAGACCAAGCTCACACTTTATCTACAACTCGCTTGCGTATTATCGTACGCTATCTTGAGCAGTTGAGTTCGCATCCCTTGTAGAAAGTTTGGCGAGGGGATTTTTTCAGTGTGGCCCATCATGGGAGATACACAGAAGTAGGCTGTAGCTTTAAATAAAAACGAAAATAAACTTCCGCAAACACAGGATTAAAAATTCATAGATACACGTTTGTCAACACTAGGCTCCCTGGATCCAAGTTTGGTGTGGGGAAGTTTCTAGTGAGACAACAAAGCATTCACAAAGCTAGAAACAAGAACTTGGACTGTAAAAAAACTGTTTACAAATCTGGGTAAAACTGCTAAGAACTCCTCCGACAGTTCTTAGCAGTTTTATTAACTAGTTAAGTAAACAGTTTTTTGAAAACAGAAGCTAAGATTAGGAAGTAGACATGTATCTATAGATATTTTAGGCATTTTTCTTGAGTGATATGGCAAATTTAAGTTACTTTTAGGAGATCTTGAGGTAGATTTCTTCCGATTTGTGCAAAGCGTGGGGCAAAGTTAACATCTACAACAAGAGTTGGCTTTCCAAGCTATTGTTTGCATGTGACATCTTTGAAGCACTTTTTTAACGGCAGTTTGTGGGGTCTGAGCCCAGGGTCCTTACATTTCCCAGGCGGTTTTAGTGGTTACACCTCAGAGAGCAAGCGATATTGCGTACGTTTGCCAACTTTGTCGTTTGTTATGAAACCGCATCAAGTTTTTCCCATAATTGGATTATTTTTAATTGTTTCTCACGTGCTCGCTGTCACAATGAAATGACATAATCACTCGCAACACCAAGCGCTAAGGTTTCAACGGCTGTAGAGTGACCTACATCTTTGAGAAAGCAATTTTCACCGTAAAATCTTAACAAAATAATAAAAAAAATTGCGATCTGCTAATAAAAAATCCAGAAAGGCAGATAATAAAAATAAAAATCAGGTTGCTAGAACAAGAGTCACGCACGGTTTAATTTGATCATCGGTTAAAATTTGAAGCCCAGGATATGATTACCACCTATCACTGAGGTAAATTATCGTTTCATCCCCCAATATCTTGTTCACTGTAACCTAACAAAGCGATGTGGCGTTGCAGATGACATCGACGTTGGCTCGAGCTCCCCGTTCCGTGCACCTCTCGCTTCCGTCCTCGGCCCCCCGGCTCTTGCGTTTCCGCGCCGACTATTCTTGCCGCAAAATTGCCAAATAAACGAGTAATGCAATTACCAATGCTCTGCTGGTTATTGTATTTCAGCCTGGGATGCTAGGACTCACGGCGGCCGCCCCGATCGAGGTCGCCGGGACTGTTCCTTTGCTTCAAGGCTTCCTTGGCTGTCTGTCTCCTTGTCCTGTTTTTGCAGCTTGCAACCACGTCGACACATTCACCAAATATTCACGACATACTAGGTTCGTATAACATGTTTTTCACATACTTAGTTTCAAGCCCTTGGGCCAAAGAGCGTTGCAAATACATCGTATGCCATTAGATTTCAAATCGCTTTGAGGAAACCGCTTCAAAGTCGAGATGGACATTTTTGGGTTGGAATAATCTGCATCTTTTATTTGACACATGTCTAGAACCCCCGTTCAGTAAACCCAGTTTTGTAAATAGTTTTCATGAATATGAATCTTATTTCTTAATAGAAACTAAGAAATATATGTAAATGGTTTATAAGAAAGATTACCTAGTGTATGTGAAATTTTCACGAGGACCATGGCCTCCTAATTAAATGCACAATATGCTGCCATCTTGGGGGTCAAGATTTCAAACGCAACTATCTCTTGTAAAAGCTACCTCTTGTAAAGTGTTTGTTTGATACGAAGTAATATTTTGATTCAATTATGCAGGGAATTATATTATTTGACATTTGTATCAACAGCCTACTTCCTATCGTAAATTTGAGAAGAGCTTGACCAAAAATATGGCGGCATTTCTGCATTTATCTAGATGGCAGTGATTCTCGTGCAAGCCCCCTATAGTATTAACCACAGCCTCCTAGATAAGAGTTGGCTTCGGCCAGTGTAGCAGAACTGAAATGATAACACGATGCGGAGTGTTTGAGATTCCAATGTCGTATTAACCAGAGATTTAAAAAATAGAAACTTTAAAACGTTCAATTCTTAGCTTTCCTACATAAATTTTGAAAACTCGACAAACATGCAACTAAAAAACTGGATGAAATCAAATTTTTTCACTTGCGAAAAATGCAGAACCTAACACGCAACTGATAGCCAAGCGATTTGTCTTGAAGCGATTCGTTTGACGAGGCTGAAGTAAAGGCACACGGCTGCAGTGCTTTGAATGTTGTTTGCCAGCTCTGTGTTCTGCTTCTGAACGTTTACCAGTTGCTGTGGAAAAGGCAAAGTGACGTTGGGAAAGCCAGTTGACTTGACCGGAGACACGCTGTGTATCCGCAATATTCTTTTGAGAGCATTTATCGAACCCTGAGCATCCAGACCAATGATTTTAGTATACTAGCCCGACAAAACAATTTGTGTTTCATAGGTTTTTACATTTATCTATTCAACCTATTGTTTTTTATCATTAAAATCTTGCTTAAAAATCAAACAACATTTTGTGGTACCTTAAGGGGGGTGGGGGACCACATTCGCCGAGGGGGGGGGAGGGGTTGAAGCCAACGACGATATGCAAAGTAGCCCACCATTTAAGGAAAAAAGGAAAAAACCATATGAAAAACGGCTAAAACGTTTGAGCTAGCCCGCTTTTATAGCAGGTAAACCCCCTAGCTAGAAGTAATAACCTTTGTCCTCGGCATCCTCGACAAGAAGTAGAAAAATTCGAGTTCAGTTTCTGAAATGGCTATAAATTTGTCAATTTTTGAAAGAAACACATTGCTCGTTTACCTAAGGTACTAATCTCAAACCGCTTAAGTGGCAAAAGACATGATGTGGGCCTAAATATCATGCTAGTTCAAGCTGCTCGAGTCTAATCGCTTTAAAGTTTAAGTCTATGGTTTGTGTCGTGAAGATATCAAAGGTTGCTTCATGAGATCGCTACCTGCTGGTTAGTAGGATTCCAATCTAACGAAAATGCTGCAACCACGGAGTGAAATAAATCAAAGAGCAAGGAATCAACAATAGTGTGGCAGAGTACCAAAGGGCAGTTACCCGACAATGTATGATCTGGAGCATATATGACTCCATTTCGTCTTTATCTCGAATACATAAGTGGATGGAGCGATGATGTTTTGCCCGATTGATGATGATAATTATTGGTGCTTAACGATGCAAGGGGACCACTGCTTAATGTCCCTTCCGAAGGAGGGTACAACTCGAACAATGGGATTCCTCCACTAATCCGTGCTGTCAAGAGACTGATTTCAATGGGAGTGAAGCTGCTGTACTAGTTAAACCCTACAACCTCTATCTCGAACAGAAAGGGACCTAGGTATGAATAGTCGCCCATCCAACCTGTCGTCCAGCGCAATATTGCTTAACTTCGGTGATCTCACAAGAACCAGTGTAAACAGCACGACAAACCGCTTTTGTTTTTTTAATCCCCCCCCCTACGTAATATATTCATGAGACAGGCACAAAATATGAACAAAATAAAATTATAATTAGAGATTAGAACCGTCCAGGGTTCGTGTTTGCAGGAAAAATAATATCTTGGCCTTTTACCTCTACGTCGAATCGAGCACATAGTAGGTAGGCTGCTTCACCTCACTAATGCACACTTAGTTATGGTTATTTTGCTAGCCGTTGAAAGGGTCAGATGTAATCTACAGATTTCTATGTGCTTGCTATTCCTATTTCTTAACTAGCATCTTCAAATGTGGTCCAAAACAGAAGCAGAGTGGTAATTTCTTTGTTTCCATCATGAAAATCTTCCCCAACCTACACGCATGCTTTCACCAAATATCATGAAAAAGTTTCATCTTAAATGTTGAAAGTTTCTATAATAATAGACTTCCAGTGAAATTTTTTACTTTTTTTTAGACAAGCACATTTAGTGCTAACACCAAAATTTAAGTTACCATTTTTGGGCAGGGAATTCACAGTTCCTTGACAAATATGCCAAGGGTTTCCACTTACAGGAACAAGTTGCAAGTAACTTAGGAGCATACTACTGCATATTAATGTAATTTATTACCAAACATACAATATTTACACAACACATACATTATCATGTATGCATCAAGGACGTACCGGACTATCAAGTACCTACCAGGTGCTTGCTTACAGCTATTATTCGTTAGCTAATCATTCGATATCATCTCCAAATCTTGGAATAGCGAATCTCAGTTTTAGTTTTCTCACTCCAATTTGGAGCAAAATCATTTGTTTTTTCCCATATAAAAAGTATATGCGGCCCCTTGGATCTTGGAGCACCAAAATCTTCCTTCTTGCTCTAACTGAGATTCCCTATGCTTGCCAAAGACGATGTAGCTTCTACCAACAAAATAGGTCTGTCAAGTACGGAGGTACTATAAGCACAGGTCCTAAGGGAACTTTTGTGTTTTAAAAACGTTCCTTTGCTTTGAGAAGCAATGCTGGCAAACCCTTGAAAAATTCCCTAGTGATTCTATTTTGTCACTCTTCAGATGGCAGTGATGCTATTTGGACTCAGCCTCGGAGGCCAAAGCACGGTCGGCCTCCTTTTCGGCGCGGTAATCTTCCTCAGTGGTGACTTGCAGCCCCGACACGCGGATCACCTTTGCGTGCTGCACGTTGAGAGTGCGTGCCCATTGTCGCCCTACGACATAATCCCACCTAAGTCACTAACATCCAACCACAACTTTATGTACGTACTGTGGTGCTAAATTCTTACGTGTACCGTAAAACAGGGTGGTCCTAGTTGAGTAACCACAATTCGCAAAATTTTGAAATACTAGAATCTGGCTATTTAAGGATTATTAGCAAGGAAACATCATATTTATTCAATGCAACAAGACTTCAAAATCATTTCGAAAGTGGTCAACTTAACCTCACTGGTCAACTTCACCTCATTTCACGGTATTTGTGAAAAAACGTTTACTCTAACGACTCGAGTGAAAACATGAAGTCACCTGGTGAAAGTCTCTCATCTTCCTCGGACTTGTATCCGTAGAACTTGGCCCAGTCCTTGCGGCCCGTGTAGAACATGTAGCAGACACCGCCAAAAGCGTTCCATGCAACGACTGCGTACAGCAACGAGAAACGGCGCTTCCAGTCAACTGCTTCTGCTGGGTGGATTGGCTTAGTGTGACGACGCACCAGCCGCCGCAGCCACTGAATTTTGAACATCTATCCCACAACCGCAAATGAAATAACAGCTGACTTGGTTACCAGACATGGCTACAATTTGAGGTAACAACAGTTAACCTGATTACTTACCTTAAGAGTTGAGAAGCTATTCAGAATGTCATTACATAAAATCAACTAGTGATCTTTATAGGGCAAAAATTGCGAATCTAGCACTATGTTCGGGATTAACTACTCGTGTTCACACATCCTAAACATTTGGCCTAACTGAAATGTATTTGCTACCTCGAGTTAGGTTATAAAGTTTACATATGGCAGCATGAAGTTGGCGCCTACGTGTAGTTTGTCACTAGTGAAAATTTTCAAAATTGAATAATAGACCACATTCAAAAAGTCATTCCAGAGACGATTAAAATCGTGTGTGTAATGCTTTTCTAATGGGGTTATATTTTAAAAAGTCCTTATTGACTCCGGATTAAGCCTTTTTGAATGTTGTCTCTCTTGGACCTTAGTGCAGTCGTTGGAAGAAATCACATAAATACCAAAATCTTGGAAGGGATCTTGTTTAAATTTTCACTGTGCAAAGGCAGTAATGATAGTGATTGGTGACTGATAAGGGTGTTTTGTCCCCTGCCCAGGTGATGCGCTGAGTAATGGATCTCTCGCACTTGTGCGTTCACGATCACCCAGCCGGCTACCGCAACGAGCTCTTGCCGGCCGTGATCGGGTCGGTGCTGCTGACCAACTACAACAACTGCACAAGCATCAGTGACGATGAGGACTTCGACAAATCCCTGACACACATGTTCGAGAAGTCCTCGGGCGATGACGTCACCTACCTGTCCATCCGCCTCGACCTGGTGAGTGAAACACAATATACTATAAGCACCCTTGGCTCGTGGGTTTCAAGAAAGTAGATGTCCTACTAGGTTATGATTTCAGTATTTATTTACCTAGCGGTCAAAGCGCAGATTTTTATACAATCCACATAATTATTTCCATCCATTCTTAATACTTGATCTTAATTTTCTTTTGAATAGAGCTATTCATTTTTGTAGATGCATGTCTACTTCCTAATCTTAGCACCATTTTTTTTAATTTTTTATTACAGTACAAACTTTATTTATTTCTTTAAAAAGCTGGCAGTAGACAGAAATGAAGTTTATCTTCAGAAAATTGCTACACTTCAGTACAAAAAGGTTTAAAAATCAGGTCAAAATTGTTTTGGAGGTAGATGCTACTACAAGGAAAAGAATAATTAGGCTGATCAAGATGGGTTGGCATTCATGTGTTGTGGACTACATTCATTTCAAGAGATGTTTCAAATGTGCTAGGTAGGGTCATTTTAGAAATAATGTTCAAATGAATTGTACCGTCTAAAATGCGGGAAGACTCACGACTTACAAGACTGTACAGCGAGTGAAAATGTCAGTGGTGCGTAAACTGTGACGGGGCAAACAAGAAGTAAATAAGATATCTGAACAAAATAGGATCCTACCTAACTTTTTATCTCGCAGTCTTGCGTTCCAGGCGAAGAATGAGCACTGAGAAAAGACCGTCAGTCTCTAAGGTAGCAGTATTTCGACCTAAATAAACTAAATTTGTTGTACAAAAATATAACAGTAGTTTAATCCAATGATTCATTTGGTAAACTTAACAGGGAGGTCAAGATAAAAGAATTACTATGTATCATTTATGGGTATATTTAATAAAATTAATTAATTTGTTTTTCAATTTTAATGAGCAGTAAATTTAAGTTTTTTAATAGGTATACATTCATTTATACCCATAATAAGATTCAATTTAACACTTCAATGAACACCACACAGCATCACAAATATCAATATAAAATTAAAATTCTTTCCAGTGAAAAAATCTTCAGCACTTAGTTCCGGAACTACA
Source organism: Lednia tumana (assembly GCA_003287335.1). Taxonomy (NCBI): domain Eukaryota; kingdom Metazoa; phylum Arthropoda; class Insecta; order Plecoptera; family Nemouridae; genus Lednia; species Lednia tumana. The sequence continues at coordinate 12,189 of QKMV01002794.1, forward strand.
GGTATTTTTCCACATTGAAGTGTATTAATCGAGCAGAGTAGCATACGGCTCAATGGAAAATTCCCTGCGAAAGGTAGATGTCGATAGAACTTGTAGTAGCTACTTACCTACCTTCGATTGACTACCATGATTTTTTTCTCTAGAGCGTTGCACATAATAATTCTAAAACTCCGAACAAAGTAGAGAGGATGAATTCCACAAATTGCTGTTGTAATAATGAAACGGGGCTGGCACGAGGAAGCTGCTGACAAGCACTCGCAGTGTGAAAAATATTAATCACTTAAAAATGCCTGCCTACTCGAGAACTTCCACTGTGGTTTGAGTGACTGGCTGGCTCGTGGGATAATTAAAAGGAAACAGATTTTGACACAAGAATAATATAA
>QKMV01002795.1:0-12569 GCA_003287335.1 Lednia tumana
TATATATATATGCATAGAGTAGCGTGAGTATTGAGAGTATTATGTGCTCCTCCACTCCCCGAAACATGTAATAGGTCAGAAAAAAAATCTTAGACTTTACTTTGACAAAAATCTCGATGAGCTGTCGATCAAGTTCATCTAGCTCGCTCTTGAACGGCTGACGAAGAACGACCACCTCCATCAGCTTCATTAGCATGAGCCTGTGGGGAATATTCCACCAAAGCAACGATAAACTTGCTTTTCAAAACACTGAAAATATTATATTGCACGGAGCAAAATTGAACACTAGAATATGCCAACTAGCCACCGAGAGCCAGCGCATCCCAGCTTTGAGCGCCGACGCCACTGGTTCTGAGCGCCACCCACCCCCGCGTCACGATGTCTGCAGAAGTGGTCGCTGCGCCACTGTATACCAATAAAGTACTAATGAATTGACATTCAAGAAAACATTACACATCAAACGAACCTAAACGAAGTTGCCCGCAAATCTCATCACCCCGGCAATCTCCCGCACTATAATTATCGTATCATCACCAAGCCAACGAAATCAATTGTCTACCACCAACAATGGCTGCCTATCACTTGCATGCCTAACAGTCTGTTAAGCAAGCGCCGTGTAATGAGCGTCTTGAGGCAAGGCATGCATTGTTACCACGGCAACGCACGGCGAGGTGTGAACAGACGCGTTGTCATGGATACCCATCACGAGTGACGTCACTCACGCCTCGCGGTCTGTTGCACGCGGCTATCGCCCCGCCGTGCGTCCAGCGTGGAAAACGCACGACGTTGGTCGCTCGCACGCCCGTGATGCCGATTCGCTCGAGACGATGTCAGCACGATCTGCCTTGAGATGGTGACAAGGGCCAAGAGTCGGGGTGTTTACCGGAGAGGTTCAAATTTGTTCCTTTATTGTAAGGCGATTTTTTTTATTTCCAGCCACGGCAATCATGTGAAGCCGCCATCCTTTGAGAGAAAAAATGCATTGCAACTGGGAAATTAGACCATTCCTCTTAGTTAAGCGATATGTTTTCGAGATAGTCTTTTTCGATACCAACTCTGAAAGTTAAAAGACTACTGCTTATGAAATGATCAATAGTATAGTAATAGTTTAAGATTCAAGTTTTGGCAGCATCACCTTGCTATGACAATCTGCCTGGCCAGCGTACGCTACCGTAGCTGTATGCTTAATTTTTAAATTTCAGTGTACAATTAAATGTATATTACCGAAATAGTCACTGAAAAATATCTATTAAAACCTATTAAATTCTGTAGACTCATGTGTAACTGCTAATCTCAACACTAGATCAAAAAAAACTGTTTATACAACTGGGTGAGAATGCTAAGAAGTCCACTAAAAGATTCACAACATTCCACGAACTGTAAATTGTCCACTACTTCAGGAGCTTCTGAGTGAAAGGATGCAAAACGTTAAAAAAGCACTGTCGTTGATTTCGGTCCGACTCGTGTTTTTGACAGTTTGATTAGCACCGCTCTAGACATGGCGTCCCCTTCCAAATCGAGTCCAGCCGTTTTCTCGACATCCGTCCGCAGCCAATGACAACCGAGCGCCGCTGTCGTCGCGCATTGACATCTCCGATCGCAACCTTTTCTGCACGGCGTGATAGAAACCAGAAGGCGGTGGACGTGGAGCCACAACCTACTTCCATCCAGAGTTCATTGCTGCGAGAAACGAACACACGTTCGAATGTGGGCCGATGACAACAATAACAACAATAACAGCATCGCACATCGCATCGCAAGACGCTGTACAGCTTGTGTCGTTCATGACTCTGCAGAACTGTTCGGAGCGACAGGCTGCAATCAAGTGATTACGGATTGTTTGCGATGAACTACACATATGGCGCAGACGACAAGTGCTCACCGTTAGTCTCATCCTCCATCCTCCATAGAAGTGGCGTAACTACCGCCAGGGCAGACGGGGGCCCACGGGGTTTTCCGTAGTATGAAGCCCAAGATCAGTCTGCACTGAGAACGATGAGACCTATCAGCTATCTGAATCAAATGAGAGCGCTACAAACACGAAACATATTGTGTTAAAATCGCAAAAGGCTGAATCATATGCTCCTTGGGATGGAAACAAGATGTGTTAACCCAAAAAGTATACAATCACTGAGTATACGTAAAACACTTGGCTTCGGTGAATGTCCTGTAAACATATTTGGAAGACATATAAACATGTCCTTCAAATCGAAAATGTGGGCTCCATTGGTGACCAACCCCCTCTCCTTTTTCGCCTGGGAAAACCGTGGGCGTTCATTTATATTTCCTGCTACGAGGCCTTAGGCTGTGTAACTTGTCATGCCGTGAAATTTGATGAAAGGTAATGAGTTGAGATTTCGGTTCGTTTTTCTCAACGCGCTTTTGCGAATAAATGATTCCGAATGTCTGGACGTGAGTCCGTACGTCAGTTAGTTAATTTCGAAAACAATCAGGGACGATTTCGTCGGAAAATTCGTCACGGAAAAACTTAATTTCAGCTTATTTCATTTCACGGCACGAAAAGTCATACATAATTGGGACCCAGGAATCTATTTAAACGCCACTACTCCAGCGTCTTCTCCGTTGCATGACTCTGAGATGAGGTATGGAGGCTTTACCCCTTGTACGTTGTAACGGTGAGCGACAGGCTGCGATGTGGGCGTACTGACGAGCTGCCCATATGTGTCTTATGTCTATCGCCACACGTGGTACGAGCACACGGGGCCGAGCTCGGGTTAGTGCGATTAGCTGGGTCAAGATATTTTGGTGAGAGGTCGAAGCGGTCGATCGTCCTTTGTCATGCACTGGCGATGATAAGTGGCAAGTGCCGTTGTCGGATGTTTTTTGGTGATTAGAGAGTTGGAGCCGTGATGAGACAATAATGCAAGGTGTGAATGTGAGTGTGCTATTTATTTCAGAGTGTCACATCGGTTACAAGATGTTGTATTGTTGTACGCATTGTGTTGGAGATTTTTGATATTCATTTCGAGAAGTACGCATTGCCACATCAATTGAATTGACGAATTGAACAAACAAGTTGATGAATTTTATGCGTTTGTTTGACCTACGCGTCAGTGACGCGTTACCAAGAATTTGATTGGGCCTTTCTTCGCTCATTTTATTAGCATTTTTGTGATTTGATTAACCCGCTATTCGCACAACATCACAGCAGTAGTTTGCTGGCAAAGCATCTCCAAATAGATGTTTCGAAAGAGAGATTCGCTTCCTCACTCGACCACTAGCGCTAATGTCGATTTTAATTCACGGGAATAATACGCAAATTCAGACATTTTGGGGCTGTTACGGGCGATGACCTTTCGTCGTATAGCCTAGTCATTTCATTTCAGTGAGTAAGTTTATACAGAACAGCACAGAATTAAGATTACACAGGAAAAGAAGACGGTGCTGGGATAGTTCCTTGACAGCAGAGTACGGCTGTTTTCTTGGTCTCTTGCCAACAACTTTCGCCCGGCTCGCATGCGAAAAGCCAATTTGGCAGCTCGTGAGGCCTGGGTCATCACAAGAACGTTGAATAGCGTTGCAGCTATATGCCCGCTAATACCTGCCCGGATCATCGGGTCTTTATTTGAGAGTGAGTGTATAGCACAATTTCGATTAGGTAGTGAAATTCATTAGTATAAAGTCCCAATAATGAGCGACCACATTCAGTCATAGAACCCAAATGGATTCGAAGTTTAAAGTACTGTGATTTCTCTTTATTGTTTTGGGTTAAATGCCAAAGCATCTTGTGCAAAAGCCAGCTTTTACATCAAATACCCAATTTGCATTAAATTGGCACTGTATATTTTACCGAGACAGAATGCATCCCAGCCAGAAAGACTTGATTACAATATCCATTCAGAGGAATCTCATTTTGAATTAATTTAAAAAATTTGATCCCTCGGCTGGTGTCCGAAAATGTAAAAAGTCTTGGGCATGGCGAATGAACAGATATTATCAACAAATAAAAACAAATCTAGCCGACTGGTCCAAGTGGGGAGTCACGGCCAGTAGACAAGGTTTCCGCGTGTTCATGGAATGGTCTTCGTGTGATGTACCGATCAGCGTGTTGTCACCCTGAGGGGAGAGGCGGCGGCACCGGACAGTGATTAGCGATAGGGCTCAAGGCTGGCGTGGCGAGCGGATGCGACGCTCGACATCGACACCCGCGTCCGGGGCACCAGCGCGGACCCCGGAAGTGCTGCCCACGGTGGCTGGACACGGCGACACGGAAAACTCCCCGCGACCCATCCGACCCTCCCGGCTACGCCCGGGTTCGAGTCCGGCCCTGCCCCGAGCACGTCGTGTTTATGCGGTTCGGTTGGGATTCAGTGTCATGGGGCATCCGAGTGGCGAGATGGTGTACGTTTTGGGGGCAACGAAAACCTCGGGTTCTATGGAAGAAAGCAGGATCTGGACGTTGGATCTGGTACCGGAACAGTTGAAAACCCGTATTCTTGGGCAAAAACTGAAACCTGAAGCAGAATCGCTCATTTTTATTTTCATGTACCGAAATCGGAACCGGAACGGATCTTTCTTTTTGGTTCCGTAAAAGTTCTCAATCTCAAGTTACGAATTTGTTTTCTAATTTATATATACCTACACAGCCAGCGAAATCTAAGCACCAGACAATTATGGAACGTGAAACATGAAGTCAAATGAAATAAGGGAAAGCTGGAAAAGTCGTTAAAAGCACGTGTTTTTGAGAACCCGAACCAAACCCGCTATTACATTGAATTTCCACGCACTGTTATCGGAAACGGAATTCCTTTGTTCATTTCGGTGCTAGTCCCTGGAAAAAAACAAGTGATCCGTATTTCAAATTTGAGTGAGAACATTCGAACTTTGATGACCGTTTGTGCATTGCTGACTTTTTGAAATATGCATATATTTCTGAATTTAGGTACATTGTGTTTTTTTTTACGGTGTCCATATAGAAACAACGTTTTTTACGCACATCAAGCGGTGCAAGGTGTACAAGGAAGTTGGTCCATAAGAGACCAGAATATATTCATGCCAGATTGGTACGGGAATGGTATTTGCTCATGTGGATCGCCTTTCAGATTTTAGAAGGAAAGAAAGGCTTTTGGGCTGAATCTGCTACAGCTAATAAGAGGCGAGCGATCAAAATGATACAGTCGAACGTCGGTTGTAAAACCTTCGGCTATAATGCTTATAAAAATACGAAAAGAATGCAATTATACTTATGAAAGTTGTGTACCACCAATGACATGCTGGAAGCTTCACATTTTTCAAAGCGATCTCTCTACATTTTAATTAATCAACACTTTTCATCAATCGAACTTAATGCAACCTAATACCATCGACTTCTTCAGAAAATCAATTGCCAGTGTTCGACCTCCTCATCCTTTCTACCATGTGTATCTATATAATCAAGGAGCATCAAGAATCTGACACGATCGATTGACTATATCCGTACGCCAGGCGACACCTGCATTTAAATAAGCACACAGCGCTGATTCGATTCATTGTCGCATTATCACATTCACTCATATTTCCATACCACGCTTATTTCTCACAGACCGAATGTCGAATGCAACATACGTTTGAACCACGAGGAAATGTCTCTGGTTTGAGGTAACATTACACAGTCGCAAGTTCACGGCCAGGTCGTCACGCTTGCATGGTTCTCGTGTCATCAGACACATTTCTCATGTGGCCTGCATTGCATTGTACTGTGTATATCATCGGCTAATTACAATATTTCCGTTTTCTCCGTTCCCAGCACGCTGCCTCTTCGCGGGGGAACGACAACGCAAGACCAAGAGCACAGAAGCAATTAGTTTGCGGCGACGAGGTCGACGCAGCAACCTTTAATATAGTCACCGCGACCGACGATCAAGGTATGCCAAATGGCAATGTTGCCAGCCTACGTACAAGCGCACTTTCGTCAGTGCCCGGGAGGGAGTATCTGGAAGATACTTGTGTGGATTTTACGTATACCAACCGACCATCGGGATAGCCCCAAAAAATCTCCACTAAACGAACCGACTACCGTAACTATCGATTAGATTCAAACCTAAAAATGTAAGTTCTCACTAAACAAAAAGGATCACCTTATAGGATCCGAACCCAGGACCACTACATAAGTCAGCAAGACGCATACCAACGTGCCACCAAGGCATCTGGAGGTTTTCAGCATTTATTAGGAGCCGGGTTATCCAAGCTGCCATACGATTAGTTACTACGCGTCGGTGCACTGCTGGCGTGAAAGCGTCTTATCAATTCCTATTCCAGTCCAACATACACATGGTGATATCAGCATTTGATTGGTCAGATTTGAGGTGGCAACTCGGAATGTCATAATCAATTTTTTACAGTTTGACTTTTAGAAATGTAATCACTAGCGTAGAGTTAATCTCAGCTTCTCAAAGAACTGTCAAAACCAACTCGACGGGCACCCGTGCGTTTGTACGTAGTCTTGACCGTAAAACAAACAATGCTTTTGCAATTTTATAGAAAACAAGGAGAGTGCACGTACTTTGGGGACGGCTGAAGTCGCCATGTTGAGTTGGACTGGGATAGAGATGGTAACGCGCTCCGGAAATAGGCTTATCCCCACACATATGCGCGGAACTTTGGTGACATATGACGTCTTTTCAAACACAGTGTTCCTTTGCTGGAGACAGATAGCAGAATTGCAACTTCAAACTAAAACGTGGTTTAACATAGGTGCGTCATAGTGGTTGATTGTCCTGCTATCTGCGGGTTAACCTCATATTATACAGATTCACATTTGCAAACCTATCGCAATGACTCCTTCACATCCTTTTATAAGCTTAAAATATCTGTATGCTCCTCAAGAAATTATATTTTGCCGTTACGTGCTGATTAATTAGAATATGCCAGTCTTCTCTGATAATTCTATTTTTTAGTGTGTTCAGCCTCAAATGAGAAAAAAGTTATTTCTAAGATGTCTATAATAAAGGCGTGTTAAAGTGATCACCATGGTTGAAAATAAGGGAATTTATAGGTTGCTTAAATACTCATTGGTTTTCTCCGTAAACACACACTAAGTCAACAAATATCCACCCTTAAAAAATTATAGAGCATACAATCGGGACTTGAAGAGACTTCCCTTGGAAGACGCATTTTTAACAACTTTTTGACTTTTGGATATTTTCTGCATAAGCATATTTAATACCAAAAATGCACACAAGTTTGGCATGCATCATGCAAACATGCAAGCGTGAATCATGATTTCACATAAACATATCGAACTGTTCGCCTAATTTTTGATATAACTAAACAATAAACTTGTCCCGACGAGTCTTAAAGCAGTCTTCCTAGTTTCAAACCATAGTTCCATCTCCGAACTACCATCAAAATCGCAACATCACTCTATCACAGCCTCACGACAATAACATCGATGGCCTGTATAGATTGTGCGTACCGAAACAAAATAAACACAAAAAAATATATGGCAAAACCAATAACCTATCAATGAGTCTTACTTCATTACCAAGTGCGCATGAAACGGCTTGGTTACAACTAAAGAAGAACAACTTTTAACACAGGAAGAATGGATTATTCCTGTATTCAAATATTAAAGTGTGTCTTCTTTAGTTGTAACCGAGTCACACCTAACATATCTAAAATCCCGATCCTACCTGACGTACGCTAAACTCTAAATGTGAACGAACGCATAGAGCCTTGAATGATAATTTAGTTTAATGTACATCGGCGAGCTCCTGGTTTTCTCGCGCTGGGCTTTGCCTATATAGGTGCTAATTGTGGGACATGTAAATACGTTCTGTAGGCACACATGTAATGATGTGCCACCTACAGCAGTCTGCTGTGCCTGAGCTAGAGTACGTTTCGGAATCAGGGAACCAACCAGAGTGCATTTACTTATAATCGATTGATTGATTATTTTCCGGAGTTTAACGACGCACTGCACGACAACTGGCTCTGTGGCACTCGTCTCTTGGCATCAGTGGATAAAAGGCTGATAATGAGGGTGAAGATAAACGTATCAGGGAAACCCGCGTTGCCAATACGCGCCTACAACAACAGGATTCCGCGACTAATCCGCGTTCTCAAGAGGTTGATATGGTGTGAAGCTGCTGTACATCTTCAAACCCTACGACCTCTCTCCCGAAAATAAATATATGGGTCTTGGGTACTCCAGATGTAATTCAGTTCAAGTTTCTCCATACTAAGTCTGCAGAAAAAAGGGAGAGGGGGTGGGAAATAAACACTGATAAAGCTCCTAGATGAGTTCCTTACGGAGAAAAATTGCATCACAAGTATGCGTGTTTGATGGCAAAATTAAAAGCAGAGGAAATTAATCGGCGATACTAAAATCTTTCCCAGATGTTTATCCATGGCACAGAATCCTTGGCCACGCAGCTCTCTGTGGAAAACCACGGATATTATAGAAGCACGTGTCTGCTTGCCCTGAATCTAAGTGGTGGGTCCCCTGTTACCCGCAAACATTTTCGCCGCTGGAACAAACAGTAAAACTCCCCATCATAATTGATTGAATTGGAACACTCCATTTAAAATGCAATCGTGATAAGGCCCTACGATCAGCGTACGCATAAAAGTTCCTCCCGCAGGTGTGGAAAAGCCAAAAAATATGCATATTGTGTTCTTGCCTAGGCTCGCTGTTACCCGGACACACTCTTTGTGGTGTTTATAGTTTATCGCGTGTACGGCAGTCGGACCGTCGGACAGTCGGCGTCGGACCGCCCAAGACCACCTCAATGACGTGTACTTGCTTCAAGTGTGAATCAGTCAATAGTCAACACATACCGATAAAGCAACCACCTAGTATGCAGTACTACATCACATGGGTGCAGAGTACATACCTGTAAAGCATATACATGCGTGTTTGCCTAACGAATTAATGGACGACACGTTTGTAGCGTGCGAAAAGAACGACATTGTAAAAGCGTTGTTCCTCCTCTGGCACCTCTCAACCGTCGCTTTAAATTTCTTAACAGCAGTAGGTGTAACAGCAGTAGCTCCTACATGTTTGGGAGTCGATAATTATCTTGACAAAGTTTTATTGCGTTTTTAAGATGGTATAGGTATAATATAACCGCTACGGAGTGAGCTGACTTGCGGACGAAGTTCATTAACGATGTGTAACGACCGTGTTTGTTCTGAAACACATCAGGATTCAAGAAATGTGAAATCATTTGTTCTGGAGTGAGATTAGTATAAAACACCCACCGTGCAACGTAGAATCTCTTGCAGTGACATTTCGCGAGTTTCAGTACCTTCTTTCACCACAGATGTTTCACATTATTTTTTATTGTATCCGATGCCACCATGAACGTGCGGCTTGAGAAACTTCGGACATGTTATTATTTCTCTAGAGCTTAGAACTAGATCATTTTGAACCTCCATATTTTGGTGGCAAGATTCTTGTTTGCAATGCGGGAAGTTCTTCCGGGCCAATGAGAGCAAGAAATGGCCGCAGAAAAAAATCATACCAATTATGCAATTTTACAAGCTATTCGCGTCATCTATATAAAATTATCACTTTCATTATTAAACCATGCTATGGCAGGAGGCAAATAAGCTGCATTCTCAGGCTCCATTGGAAATCGAAATTGTGCTTGAGATTAAAATGCTTAAAATTTGAGAGAACGTTTGGATACTGCAAACTTATTAGCTAAATAGAAACTCAATTTCTAAAATAAATTTAATCACAGAATTCGCTTCAGATCAAAGAACATCAGCATGTCGTACTCATTTCAACAAGACGTTTCTGCCGAAATGCTTGTTCATCGTAGAAATCATTGCAATGCAACTTGACATCTGTTATCAGCTACGTACATGTGTGTACGCAGATCTGAAGATAACGTCCAAACGATGTTTATGCTGGTTATATTACTCCACTATATTAATCCAAATCTCATGGCCCTTGAGTATTCCTGTTTGATTAGGGTTTGTTTTTTTTTGTTGGCGCTCCACAGGCCAGACTGTTTGACCAAGCAAAGGGATTTTTTAAAGTACAGTTTTTGAGCGCAATCGGCCCAGTAGTGTTTTCATAAAAAGTGTTTGAAAATTTAAATAAATCTTCTACGATTGACATGAGCTACTTTTACGGAACAACACTTCGATTTTTATAGATTTGGTATTTGAATTGAAGGTGCAACAACTTTTCATGCCAAAAGAGACGGCTTAGTTCGCATGAACACTTAGTTCATTCTTACTCGTCGCGAGCTCATTCAATGCGACACACAAGTGCAAAGCATTTTCCCATGGGTATGTAAATAAGCTGCATTCACATGCGAACTCCCCATTTGCGAACAGCTTGATCGAAGGGTCGGGAGTGGGAAGTAAGCAGGTAAAGAGATCGTCGTCCTCTGTGATTCAGGATTTATCCCAGCGCTTGGAGTTTAGGTTGGTTGTGTGAGTTATGGAAAACCACGTGGACGGGATATCCGGTCATCAGGATCGAACCTGGACCGTCCCGATTGCAAGGCATACACACACACACTCTGGACCGTAATTTATCGAACTAGCCTGACAGTTTCCATTACGCCACTGGGACATAGCCGCGTGCCACTAGGCTGTGCAACGGGAAAGATCTTGAAAGGCGTGATATCAAGAAAAAGTGCCGCGTCACTGAATTATTTCGATACCGAACCACGGCGGGTACGAGTGGAGGCTGTTGAAAACTTTAAGCACTGTGTAACCGTGGTGTGAAACAGGGTATTATCAACTGCGTTCGCCTGTCCAACACTTAAAACCATGTGTAACCGAAGGTGGATAACGGTAACACTGGCTGTGTTCGCCTGTTCTACATAGGCTGTGCTGACTGTCAGCAATTTCACTAAATGTCATATTGCACTGACATCCCAATCGGACCAATCGAAGACAAATTTCATGCTCACGAGTGCATACCCTTTCTCGCTGAAACTAGACGTAAAAGCACCGTGCGAACACGTGCAGCAGTTCAGTTTCTCTCTAAGACCGAAATTGACGACGCTAGAGCATTAGAACTGCAAACATTCTCAATTATAACCCCACAAGGCCAATTTAATTTGACTTGGCCGCAATTTCGAATGACATATATACTCCCTTAGCGACGATAAATCGACGACGCATTCTCGAAAACACCTTCTAACCTCACCAAACACCTACTTACGATGCGTCGTAGACAGGTTTCAAAACACTTTCAAACCACAGTCGATAGAAAAACCATAACTTTTTTAAGATATCCCAATTCTGCAGAGCCCTATGCATGGTACTGTTATTCCCTTTCACAACTGATGGTAGCTATCTTATGACAATTGCAGTGTAGTTCTACACTTTCTACACATCGGCGTCCGAGAGTGTTGTACAGGCGAGCATAGCTAATTGCCAAGCAGGTGTGGGCCAGATCGAAAATCTTTGCGCGCGGCAATTCCGAGAGTTAACAAACGATAAAACAAACGTATAACGAATGGCGACGCGACAGAAACATAAAAGCAATGTACTATCGATGCCGCACCTGCGTTAAGGGTGCTGTCGGCGCTTCAAGTGTGGGCGATGAGGAGAGATGAGATACGAGGTAAAACTTTCCGTCAAGCCCTATGCTGGACGATGTACCCGGTCACGTCTCAATCGAGGTATTTGCGAGGTACGTCTAGAGATAACCATTACAAAATTATCATTACCAAATATTTGCTTCCCAAACCCAATGGTATTTATTGGCTATACGGCTCTGTAGTTTGGGCACAACACACATATTTATTGTCGGAATAGTTGTGAATACCCAATAGCTATTCGGAAGGGAGTTACAGGGTCTCAAGCTAGTGCGGCAGCTTCACTCGCCTTGCCACTAACCTCTCAACAACGCGTACAAGTGCAATAATTCTGATGTTTCGTTGTAGCGTCACAGAAGTGACCCATTTGTGCCGTCATCGGGTTTCCCTCTTCCTTTCTTGATTCATCGTCACCCTTATTACCATACCATTCACCGACGCCAATATACCAGTGCCATAGGGCTACTTTTCAATGCAGAGCGTCGTTAAACTCCAGGAATCATCAACATTCCGCGAGCGAGCGAAGCGTCTACACACAACTCATAGTCAACTTTTTCAAATATCTGTGTGTTTGTGAACGTCCTACAGCCCAAATAGAAAGTCCGATCGAATTGAAATTTTTACCATACCTGCAAACTGTTCCAGAATAGAACTCTATGGTGTTAGGACGAAATCGGTATGATGGTTATTTTACCAAGTAACATGGGAAATTTATAATGGAAATAATTTTCTTACGACAACAGATCGAAGCGTCCATTATTGTTGGACGTAAGTGGTTCGACGGAGCTAGGATGCTGACGTTTGAACTGTGAAAGCAATTTATTGAATTTTAAATGATGAACAATTCGCATGACGAAATTGTGAAAGAGCAGTAAATATTAAATACTTCAGAAAATATTTTGTTAACGTTAACTACGAGTTCGCATTGGCGCTCGCTCATCAACGCGTGCATAAAAGCGTTTCATAGTAGTTACACACAGCGTCGAATAGCACTTGTTACAAATCTAAAAATAGATCCTGCCGCCATTTTGAAATATCGATATGTGGCAAACTTCGGACAAA
>QKMV01002796.1:0-12565 GCA_003287335.1 Lednia tumana
GTGTGTGTGTGTGTGTGTGTGTGTGTGTGTGTGTGTGTGTGTGTGTGTGTGTGTGTGTGTGTGTGTGTGTGTGTCCGTCGATCACGCGAGTGCGGGAAGTCGCATAAGCACAAAACCTTCGCACACGAGTTCATAATTTTCCGGCGCGAAATATGAGTACTACTATTTTGATACTCTATCACCTATCCAATACCCACTCTTTTGACGTTCTCTGAGAGACGGAACGAGTATCGTGCCCCCGGCTATTTGTCCACCTACAAGGGTCGAGTGTCGATCGAACCGATCCTGAGTGCCTAGGCTCCTTCCCTGTTTGCTTCATTATCACCCTCATGATGACCCTATCATTCACTGACTCCAATAGACCAGTGTCACAGGGCCAGTTGTCAATACAGTGCGTCGTAAAACACCACTTTAAAAAAATAACACATGGTAAACGAGAATTCTCGTGAGCGAGAATCTTTCGAGACTAGGCATCTAGGTAGCAATAGACACACGGACCGTGCCTCGCATTCTACGTTTGGGGTTAGGTGTACGACTAGATGTTTGGGGTTAGGTTTACGACAACAATTTGCCAATTTGGGCCTAGCCGATCACATATGAGTGACAATCTTGCTTGAAGATAAAGTTGCGGCTTTGATTATAAAGGGGGGGGGGGGTAGTTTGCGATGCATTCAAGGAAGCGTGGTAAAATCTACATCTTAAGCTACAAATACGACTTTATAGTATAAACACTGAGAGACCATACTGCATTACACCCACAAAATAGGCTCTCTAGCCATACCTTCCTGTGTTAACTGTCACCATCGCTCCTGACGGAAAAGTATGCTCTCCCAGTAAATAGAGTTTTTCAGCATTTGATCGTGGTTATGTGGAAGGGAAAAAGAACTGATGATTAAAAAGAAGACCATTATGAGATTTCAGAAGTAATCTTTGTTGTATTTCTAATTTTCAATTAAATAAATAAACCACAAAGCGCCCTATAGTGTCAGCGTCCTTTTATCTACAGCGATTATGATCTCGACGGGACAATTATTATTTATAAATCAACTAGAGATTTTCTCGCTGTTATGATTCCAAAACCGACTCGTCCCATTTCTTTTGGATCCATGCCAAACGTGGGACACCCATAATAACCAGCCCGGGCAACGCCAGATACGCCTGAGTGGTCGTCACATGAGTGGAATCACATGAGTGGTCGTCGAAGGCATGTCGGAAAACCACAATGCGTGACCATTCAAATAAGCGTGTTGGAAGCGTCTTAACAAACCAAACAGAACTCAAGTAGTAGAAAAAAATTGTATCCCTTGTTGAAATTTTTAATGTCAGGTGATGGATATTATTTCCTCTTCACAGATGGCCGGCTGGTTGTGGTCGATGATTCGAACCCCGGTCTCGGATGTTGCGTCCGTTGCTCGAGTCTAGACCTCTGATGGTTGCCTGTCCAGCCATACATTTTTGAAGAAGTTTCGTTTCGTGCTGACAGGTTCTTGGGTTCCTTGAATATCTTGCAGATTTCAGGCCAAGAAGATCTTAAGAGATAGGATGTTATTTGTTGTTTTTAGATTATCTGTGTATGTAAAAACCAACTAATTCTCGCGTCTTCTGTTTCAAATCGGTACACACAATCGAAAAAGAACCCGCTCATTAAATCCTATATCGTTGACACACTCCAGTATGCCTTCAATTAAAAATATTGACAAAAATAAAAAGATACAACATTTCAAAGAACAATTTCAATAACGACGTTAATCGCCCATCCACCAACCAACCACGGCCAAGACGTCACAAAGAATTGGGAGCACTCAGCACATGCAAAACAGTTTTTTCGGTGAAAATTATAATTAGTTCGAAGAGTGAAGACCCCTTCGACAAAAATTGGCCTAGCGCCTATGCATGGTGTGCCACGCATCACACCAATTTATGTATGCCTCTGCTGGCGCTATCGTTGAAGATAGCCTATGATAGTATGCAAGGAATTTGTACACAAAAAAATAAACTATGTCTATTTGGAACACTTTTTTCACATGTACCTTTATTTTCTGTGATGGCTGTCGAAAATGATTCTAATTGAAATACGACGGCCCTTCTGGGTGATTTGGGGAAAAGTATTTAAAACGGCTTCCGAATAGACCTTGTTTGTTCTTCCATCTCCAACTCTCTCGCTTATTTTCATATGCTATCTTCAACGGTAGAGCCAACAGAGGCCAATACAGGCATGTGTCCGTATGTAATATTTCATGGGTGGTACTTGGGAGCCTGAATGGTCGGTATCTCTTCTTGGTTTACCCAGTAGTATTATAGACGTGATGCAAACTTTGCCTGGAGACTAGTAGGGTATGCAAAGCAGATAAAATCCGAACTAACTGCCAATAATATTATCATTTTCAGGTACACAATTTTTAATAGATGCCACTTTTGTTTAGTTGCTGAAGAGAAAATATGACAGGCAGACAAAGCCAAAAAAACGTCGTCTGTCTTGTATCATTTTGAAAAAAAAACTCTCATTAATTTAGATCACACGAAGATACTATCTCATAGACTGCACATAATATTTTACACCCATTGACCCACTTTGGCGGAACGAGTCAAAATAATATACGAATTTCAAAAAGGTTTAGTATGTAAAATTAATACCCAAGTGGACCACATACATGTAGAAGTGTAAATCATTAGTTGGTGTCATGTATATTTAGCACCCAAAATAACAAAGTTCTCGCGTATGGATTTTAGTAAAAGGGTTTATCAGCTTGTGCTCAGTTTCGGGGCGAATTCACAGCGAATTACTAATTTGTTCAATGCATGCACTAACTAAAATTGGCTACAATCTTTCAGCGTCTATACCTTTTAAAAGGCTACGCAATTAAAAAGGCACCATAATTGCACCAGTGTAAAAATAAGCGTTAGTGAGGCCATCTAAACTGTAGAAATAGGTATCCAATGTCCCAAAATGGAAAGAAATCGGCTTGTAGGAATAGGAATAGGAATATGTAGGAATGTGGGCCGTGTAGGAATATCTCATATCAGGTTTTTTTCAAATTGATATTATCGGACTCGATGGGTTCAAAAAATACCCATTTTTGTAGACTATGCCAAAATATCAAAGCTCAAACGCTCTTTAATGCTTTAACTTTACCTTTCAGGGCTAAGAATTAGCAAAGTTGATTGTTAATCAAGTATGAATCCGCACTAAAATAATATCGCTGTTTGTCCGTACTGTTTCAGCACGAAAAAATATATTCTTTCTACGTTTCCACACCGTTTTACGTAGATTTAAAAAACTTATAAATGCCCAACAATTGCCAACTTAATGCCGTCTCGAGCGCCAACGACCAAAAATGGGCTTTCTACGGGCGGGGGGACTTTTTGGTCAAATTGACCTTTTAACCTAACTTCATGACGGAAATTCGGAAATTGAACATTTTATTTTCACATTTCAGTCCAGTTCATAAAAAATGAATACTCAAGGTTCGGCGCACAGACGGGGGAATCCTAAATTTCCTGCAATTTCAGGTTGGCTTGGCATGGTATTCATTTGTGACTCACTATTTTATTGCGATTTACATTCTGATGGTTACATTTTGAAAAAGTCATTTTCGGAACAATGCATTTATTACCTACAATAAAACGATGGTTTCCCAGTCTCAGCTACCAGCAAGACTAAGGGTCAGTTTTTCAGTGGTCCGTTAAATCTTAAAGGTCCGTTAGGATAAGATAAAGACATCTGATTAGCTGTTGCCATGGTAAATCAAATTAACGGACTGTTAGGTTCTTAACGGGTCACTGAAAAACTGGTCCTAAGCTCAATTTATAACGGGAAGCCCAGAACGAAAAAGTCGTGATTACAAGCCTACGACCAAATTCCGTAGCGCAGCCAAAATTTCCCCCCGTTTGTTACCTGAGTTTTTACTCCAGCACCTTTCCACTTTTACAAAAACGAAATCATTAAGTTTAAAAGTTCATCTTCTGGCATTGATTTACATTCAAAAATCTCTAATTGACCTAAACAGAACCCAATGCTGGTCGCACTTAAATCTCAGTTTGAAATCTCCAAAAACGCTTTTTTTATCATGTGGAAACGTATTATCTCGGATATTTATAAATGGTTAAACAAACTCACAGGCAATGACATAAAAGAGAAGCCTAGCTAGCACCTGCCCGATGGGTGGATGTATATTTGAGCTTCACCACGAAATTTTGGCTTCACCATGAAATTGTACTCCGTCTTGTCCTTTGGACTTGATCATTCTCGGCTTCGCCTTCGAAGCCTCGGTTAAACCGCAACGCGGTCTTAACCATCGTGTAAGAAAGAGGCTAATTGCGCCACAGTCACGTTTCCGCTGCTTATGATAGCTAAGCCTACAACAAAGCTTAGCCCAAATGTCAAGACAGTGCTCAACTTTTGTGGCACAGCCCATGGGGGGGAACCATGTAAGGGAAATTTTTAGCATGACATCTAAATTAAGAGGCAAAGCCTAAGTGGCAAAGGCAAAAGTGCAGGGCGGTGAAAAAATTCCATGGTGAGTGAAGTCAAAATTTCGTGGCGCAGTCAAGATTTCGTGGCGAAGCCGAAATTGTGTGGCGAAGCCGAAATATACATCCGCCCATCTGGCGGGCGCTAGGCTTCTTACATGTTTTTGTTTGTTTTATCAATAATCAAAATGAATGGTATGAAAGCGAAGATAATTTTTTTCCTGAAATCTGTTCCGTAAAAGTGTTTCTTGAAGTAAATACCGAAATACCCTTTGAGACCGACACAGCTTTCGGAAAAACAGAAAGATCCGTAACCTCTTTCAGACTTCATACTCACCGCGACGTGTACCTACAGCTTTGTTAGCCTCGTCAAAAATTCATAATTTTAACTTTAACTAAAAACCACCTCTGGAATTTTTCCATGCATTCTTATTTTGTGCATAGAGTTTCTTTCAAGATAAATAATGGCTAGGTAGCCTCCTCGCCTATACTGCGGAAGTTCTAAGTGGCACAGCCCGAGAGAAATGCTTCCAATTACCTACACGCTTCGGGCCTAAATATTATAAGCAAGCTTTTCACGAGCTTAAACATTTATTTCCCACCCGCTCACGCATTCTTATATAAAACTCACAGAAAAAAACACACAGGAATGAAAACCTTTCTTGGGCATGAAATTACGAAACAAAATTAACACCGCAAGTCACCGTCTAAAAACACCCATCAGAAAGCACTTCGTTCTCTCGTCAAACTCTTCAATCAAACACCTGTACCGAATTAGCGGCCGCGCTAACTGGACATACATTTTACGGACGGTCGATGGCACAAAAATCGAAGCTAAAAAGATACCATTACAGTTCGTTTTATATTTTCGACAGACTTTATTGGTTTTTATGTTAGCTGCTATGGCATTTCAGTTTTAAAGTTAAATTATCATAGTTGTGAGACTTGAACGTTGCAGAGATTTCCCGCAGTTTCTTCCAGCTTTCAACTCTCATAGTATCGCTAAGAAGTATTACAGCTCCGATGGGAGTCCGCCACCAATCAAAAACACTGCATTTCAATCTATTCCCAGGATTGCCTCCTAACTCGAATATAAAAATTAATTAAGTCGAGTCTTATCTAGCATAACACTATTCTTGTCGAAGGGTCCAACGTTCCAGTTCACCCAAACTTGCGAGTTGCGCCGTTTCGCAAATGGTATGGATATTCCAGGAAAGCATATCGATGTTCCCAAAACGAGGCTCCTGCTACAAAGCCAGTAGGTATGACTCGAACACACAAAGGGCGGGCGTGCTTTTGTAATATGTGTGGTGGTCGAGCGGTGATCATAGGAGTATGGGCATCGTTAACATCGTGTAACTTATACGATACATATTGTAGCTAATGTTTCATCTCTAAAGAACAGATTTACAGCTGGCATCAATAATAATTAATCAACACGCACACGATTCCGATTTTAGCGTGCGCTGTTTGGATTAGGTGTGCAAATACAATTTGAAACGTTTAAGAAAATGCTGCGTTAGGTGTGAGGTGTGAGGTGAGATTCAAACTTAGTCTGATTAAGCACCCTAAGCCTGACCATAGAAGAAACCTAACTATGCATACGTATTTCGCAGTTGATGGAATAGAATCAGATTGTTGGATATGATCTCAAATTGGCTCATAATATGTTATTGAAAAAGATGGTTTAATGGTTGTACTCTGTGCAAAACTAAGCTTCGCCAAATGTGTTGATTATTTGGTATCTTCAGGCTTGGTTCAGACTTGGTTTAGGCTTGGTAACCATGATAAAATAAACTAATATTGTATTGTTGGATCGAATTATAACAATTAATCATAAAGTTCTAACGTTATGTTGAATTTCAATCATTGGAATAGCATAGCTTCAGGTATTTATATTACTGTATTGTCATCCAATCACGATGATCAATATCATTCGATAAATTTTAATCAAACGGTATAAAATGTGATACATTTGAAGAGAGGATTTGATATATCCAGTTGCAAATATGAGGTTTGAAATGAGCCGGTATCGTCAGCATCCGTATACTCAGAGTCAGCTTATCGGTTCAATTCTTGACACGGGTTCCCAGTCGTACAAGAAACTATGCGGAATGCGTTGTTAAATCAAAGACAACTTTCCCATGTTTTCCCGCTTTTTCTTTACAAGTAAAAATTGTTGTGGGCGAACACGTTGATAAAACATTACCTAACGACTAACGAAATTTCTGTAGCTCAACCTCAACCCACAAAAATACTAACCTTACGTTCTCAAATGCATACAATTTATTCTTCAAAATATAGAAATCCAATAGATTGTACATACATAAAACCAATAAATATCTTCCTGAACGTGTGCAAAATGTAGTATAGCGTCAGTGGTGGCCATCGCGAGCCCCTGAAGGAAATGGACATACATGATTAATATGTTCTGTTTGAAGTTTAAGCGTGTGCATCTCTTTTCCTTTCTACACTCCATGATTGTTAACTGAATTATGACTACATTTAAAAGCGGTGTACAAAAACGACCGGCTGTGGTCCTTGTCGCTTGGTGACGTCATGCAATGGTTCGTATACGCTCCGCATAGGTCGGACAGGTTTCAGAAAGGCGTTGTACTGCCTTATGACGTCGCAGGTCGTTTTCAGCGCGTGTTGAAGTTTTGAAACCTTATCATTTTTAAAATGGCATTACTGCACGAAAACGAGACACACAAGAAAAGTATCTGATTTTTTTCTGATCCAGGAACAAATCTATTTCGAAGATTTACCACGCAGTTAAAGTCACTTTAGTCTTGGCGGTTAGAGTAAGCGGCTTGAAACAAGTGGTATATACGTATCGGGTTTCGCTAAAATCGCTTGAAATTCAACTCACTTTGAGAAGTAACTCATGAAGTACACGGACCGCATCTAGATAACGTGAAATCAGGTGTAAAGCTGATGGTATAGTCTTTGCTTTAGTGAGGAGTGCACGGAATTAGAGGTGATTAGGTTTATCTTTATTGAAATCAATGATTATTTGATAGGACTCGGGTTTTATACCCGTAATGACTTGGTCGCTGACTCGAGCATAGAGCTTTATTGCCAAATACCAAATTGCCTCCCCAACTCATCTACCTATATATGGCAATATGGCATGTGAGGGCCTCTGAGATAGCCAGACCCATCATCAGCTATTCTGATAGATAACTTGTTCAGGATGTTTACATGGATTCTTACAAGTGCGAGGATTAAAATGCGTCAAAATTCCGTGCATCTCTAACTAAAGCAAAGACTATTTAGTTGTACGCTATGTAAAGTGGTTTGGCGATGCGCACGCAACTATGAAACTAACTATATTTTACAGATAACGTTGCTGACGTTTCTGACAGTGACCACTAAGTTTTCGGTCATGTTTATTTTCCGATGCGGGGTTAACTCGTAAATTCGTAAATTCACTTCGGGCTACTTGGTATACGGCAACATTTTCTACCCTTTTTCGAATTAAATGAACCGCGTGATATACATCGCCATGTCATCAATTGGCATCAATTGGCATTTGATGCAAGTAGCGTAGTGTGACCCAATTTGGAAGATCATTTCTCTTATATGGTCAAGCTCATTTGACGACTTAATAGTTTTCCTTCACTTTGCCTTACGTTTTCAAAAAACCCCCAAAGACCCGCCACATTTAGCAAGCGCGTTTCGTGCGAAGGTACAATTCGGTATTATCAGACGGTTTTATGAACGAAATAATTTAAAATTTTGAATACTGTTGACATGTGTTGCGAGCTAAAAACACCTTGTTTTAAATACTTTGCGAGGCCTCTTTCATACTTTTATTTTCGAATGAGAATCTGTTGGTTTGTCTTCGCTGAATAAAACCTCTGCGTGAGCTAGCAAAATGGATTTGCGAGTCTTCACTTTGACATTTATTTCTAAAACACAAGGCTTCGTAGATCAAACGAGAAAAGACTTTCAAAATAAATAGACACGGGTATGATAAGTTCGAAAACTAAGATGCTGTGCAGAGCAACATGTAATACCATTTTCTTATAGAAAAATGCTTTTCTGTTCACTTTGAAATGCCCGTACATTTTGAACACTAATATCTTGTACGGAGCAGCCACTTCACCAAAAACCTAAAAACGGAATATTTATCGCTGAAACTCTTCCAGACATTGGAGCTCATGCGTTCGTTTCAAACTAATAGTCTTAACTATAAATTATTTGCTGTGCCTATTATTTGTAAAGCCTTTTGGTGCAGGCTTAATAATTGTTCCTTAAATTGACATGAGTAACGAAGAAAGTTTTAACTAAGATTATGTTTGACTCTCTTTGATATCACGTCCCTTTGACGTTTAAAAGTTAAGAAGGTCTTGAAACGGATGGCTGGCTTTGCGCGTCCCAACACCGACACGTTTCATGGCTTAAAAATGACAGTAAATACTTGAAATTTCGGAATCTTTCGGAGCCGTTAGACAACACATTTAAATCAAACGTTTTGCCGGTTTTCTGCGCTAATTTACTGTCACAACGTTTCGCAAGTATTGGAACGTCCATCACCTGCAGGCAGCAATAAGTTGGTTATCATTTATAGAAATATCATTATATCCGCCAACTCAGGACTGCGTGGTTATGGCGTGCCAACAAGTCCGAAACGGTGAGAAAATAAATCATGGCAGCAAAACCGTGAAACGTTGATTAGACAAATATCTTCGCGTAGAGATACCCAGCTAAGCTGGTCTACACTTTTCTTCAAGCTGGGAATTAATTTTTACAGTAACTTTAACCTAATTTTAAGAATGGCTATAAATTAATTAGTGCCAGGACCAGTCAGCTACCTTTATGTATACCTTTCAAATGCTTGGATTTTTTTTAAGTAATTTAATTTGCATTTTTGGCACCAAACGTGTCATAGACCTCCATAGCTCGAGAATTCAAACCAAACCCCCCTCCAATACGAGGGCTGTTTCAAGCTCAACCAACTCACAGTTTTCTTAGGTCCCTACGCGTTTTCTTCTGTCAGTTAAAGTTGCACATGACTTTACGCTAAGATCCGCACACAATTAATATAAGCATAACGCGCAATGCTTGACGCCAGAGGCGCAAGTATAAGCACAAGAATTTCACACTACAGAAAATCCAATCAACGCGCAAGCGCGCGCACGCTTTCTTACAGAACCTTTTTAGGTGTCCACCGTTTTCTTGACGTATGGTCACTATTCCTGCATATTCGATCATAAATCATTGAAATACTGAACAATGTTTCGCTTAAACAAGAAGGCAAGATTCATTTCCCCTCTGCAGTTGAATGATTGAGCGTCCCAATTTACGTGACGGCTGTTTCTACAAATCAGCTCTTTCCACTGTTGTTTCTTGCTTTTTGATTGGTGACATAAGCATTGTGCGCAAGAAATATGAAATATTTTATTTACGTGCAAACGCGCTGTTATTGGGCGCTCGACTAATTAGCACACATGTCAGTGTTGTGCAGTGCATATGATTAGACATGGCTTAATTTCTTCGGCGCTATGCGTTGCACGTTATTCTTGTACTAATGTTCATTGTATGTGGACCTTTACTCTACACTTCCTTACAGTTTCAGTTACTCTGCTAAATTAACAAATAATCAGAAATAATATTTTCCTATCGCTAGTATCCGCAAAATGATGGAGAAAATCACAAAAACTCACTAAAAAAAAGTTGAACTGTTGTATATCCAATAAGTGTTTCTAAAAACAGCGTTCGCCACTCTTCAAGATGGTTTACATAGCAATGTCACCTTCCCATGCAAATGGAGGTCAACTTGTGGTATGGTATGAGTTTTCACAACTTCGCACGTTTGTTGATATCGTTCGTGTAACCCACACGCCACGCACTTACCATGAGTGCATTATTTAAATTCCAATTAGATACTTCGACCTTTCAATGGTGCTGTTTACTTAGTAAGGGAACATCTCATCAAAATTGACCTCATCTCGGTCGTGGCCATTTGTGATCTTCGGCGTCGACTGATTTATGGCCAGCGATTAAATGCGAAAGTAATTACTGCAAAAGCTCTACGTCCAGTTTTGAACACCTATCGCTATCTGGCCATCTATTACAGCAGGTATAGGTATACATTATTTTTCAATTTCGTAATCGTAAAGCATTTTGGTCGTTAGTGCAGCAACTATTTCCACAACTTTACTGGCACACCTTTATCAATGCTTTAAAACGGAACGCTTTTGCCTGGTTCGTGGCGACGTGACCAGCGTCTCGTTTTTTTTAACCTAGATCAATTTTATCCTTCACCAAACTCCTAAATGTTGAAGATGGCTGCGATCTTGTATTGAGGATTCCCCACTAATTTGTGGCTTATATTTCCCGTTTACAAATTCGATCGAAAACATATACTACATTTTTTATGCTAAACACACTATGCGTAGTGGTACCAACTGTAAAAATATGCACTGGATGGGACTATGTAGGTAAAACATAGCTGGCGATACTGATTGCGTTTTGAAATGGTATTTGTCGTGTTTTTGTCATCAATTACTCAAAACCTTGTATTTAACACGTAGTGATGGGCGTGGAAATAAATAAAGCACAGATTTGGAACCCAACGTGTTTAGAATGTTTTCAATAGTGCTTTTTTGCTATATCAAGCTTCAAATTGACCGTGTAGGCCTTGGATACCTTATGGTAACGAGACTGTACCCACTTTTAATAATCTATTCCTGCCAGCCAAGCCAGCAATAAATTATCTGTCTTTGGCCATCTTGAAATAATGTGCGAATGTGACGGGCGCCGTATCTATTTAAAAACGCACACACACGCTACGCGATATGAGTATGGGAGATAAAGATTCATACACAGTGCTCACATAAAGTGTCCAGGATGTCACGATGCGCTGGCAAGATTACTCTCCACTTCAAAAATGGCCTTACCTGGCGTTTTATTTGTATACGTGGACCATCAAATTATGTAACATGCTATTTTTCTCACTTGCTGGCTGATAATATAGTTTGAGCATGAACGCGTTATCGTGACAGAAATGAATAGTTCAACATTTATAAACCAGGGGCGCTAGCTCTGAGCAGCGAAATGGCTCGCTCGGGATATGGATGTCACTTTTATCAATAAAACCCCTAGGGTTCGTGGCGTGGTCAAATAGAGTTTTTTCCCCTCTTTCCAAACGCAAATATGACCGAAAATACACTTTATTTTGTGTAGATTATAAAGTACTAGTTTAGCTCCCACTCGTTGGATTGAAGTATAATTCGGCTTGCCACAAAATGTTTGCTTTGACATGTAATTTCGGCTTCGCCACGAAATTTTTTCTTCACCATGCATTTTGCGCTTCACCTTTAATTTAGGCTGCGAACGATGAACTTCGCCTCAAAATGTAGGCTTCGCCTTGACATTTGCGCTCAGATATGGGTGGGGTTGCTCAAATATACAGCGCAAATTCAATTTATGCGAGTAATTCCTTTATTTTACTCGATTGGCCTGACCGTGTTTTGGTTTCGCCACGGAATTTCTTTTTCATGACAGTGTTTTTTTACGTGTCAAAAAATTAAGTTTTCAGAATTTGACCATCGGAATGTAATTGGCAATACAAAAATTAGTCAGAAACAAATACCATGTCAAGCAAACCTGAAATGTCAATAATTTAAGGATCCCTGCCGGCGTCCATCATGCCGCGGCCATTCATACTTTGCTGAACTGGTCACGAATGTGTCAAAACGTTCAACTTCCGTCATGGTTAAAGGTACAAACATTAATTTTCACAAAAAAACCTCCCCTAAAACACCCTAATGTTGGACGCTCATAGTCGACACTCCTACTGTTCATCAAGTTAGCAACTTTCTGATGGAGGGTTGAATTGTAAAACGTAACCCAACAGCGCGTACACGTATACAAAGAGAAATTCCATGCAAAAATACAGGGACAAACACCAAAATGATTAAAGAGTTGGCATTGTAATAAATTTTCGTCGTGATCCTCTCTTGTATAATGTCGTTATTTGTGAGAGTGGCTCAAGAAAATAATATTGTGTACGACAAGGAATAAACTTTTAAAGCCAATTACACGGCTAGTAATAATTTTAAGAATATTAAAATCACTTCAAAAA
>QKMV01002797.1:0-12558 GCA_003287335.1 Lednia tumana
GGCATTATTACACTATCATCTCAAGAATAAAAAAACCTCACAGCTCTAGATATAACGGTCTTATCAGGGTTAGAAATCTGGCAGCCCATTAAAAAACCTTCTATGCTAAGCACTCTTAACGACGCACCTTGTGATCTATTGGCGTCGGTGAATGATAGGGTGATAATGAGGGAGATGATGAACCTAACAGGGAAGAGGGGAAACTCGGTACCACCACGTAGCCTACTCCTGTCGAAAAGCACGAAGGGGACCACCGCTTAGCGTCCCTTCCGAAGGACGGTATATGAGATTCCTCCACTAATCCGTACTGCCGAGAGGTGGATTGCAAGGGAAGTGAAGCTGTCGCACTAACTTTAAACCCTCCAGCCTCTTTCCCGAACAGAAGTAGACCTTGGTAAGGGGGGGGGGGGGGGGGGGATCCCTTAATTTAAACATTTAACCAAATTTACAAGTCAAAGCCCACATTAAAAGGTGAAGCCCAGAATGAAAAAGCATAAAGCAAAGCAAAAGCCAAAATAACTTCCTCCCAGTGGGTGGGTGCTAGGCAAGTAATGTGATGTATTACAATTTTAAGCAACATACAGAATAATAAACATATTTTAAAAAGAAATTAAGGTCGTAATGAGTGCATACAAAGCAGTTCCGACTTAATTAGTCGGTTGTCCGATTAAGTGGTTATGACGTATTCCAATGGGCAATGCGTTCTTTGGAAAGTTTTAATTTCTTGGTGGAATCTTGGAGTTTGATTATTTGGTGTATAACTGTACACTCGAGTTTAAATCTTGGAAGAAGCCAGTTATGGAACCCTATGCACCTATTAGCAATGGTACATCCGTAATGTTTGTGAATGCGCCTACATCTTGAGATGCAAGTTCTTTAACAGAATATGGAATTACATATAGTACATCTTTCATAATCTGGGTGCTCTCGGGCTCTGTAGATAGGTACAGAAAAAATTAGGATTTTATGCTAATACAAAATAAAATACAAAAATTTGTACTGCACAAAAGAATTTTATTTGAAACACTTGTAAGATTTTGTAAATAAATATGTAGATAGCATTGGTTGGTAGGATAATACAAAATATGGATATAAATTGCATTAAAAACCAGGGATTTTAAAGTCATTTCTATTAAAGCTTAAATAATAAGCTAGCATTTGCTTTCGACTTTTGTGCACCAGTGTGCCTTGAGTTCACTGTGAGAGAGAGACCACAAATCAAAAAAAAATCACTGTCTCTTTCTCAGAATAACTCAGTGCACACCAGTGCAGCCAGCCGAATTCTTCAAAAGTTATAGAAAATATGACAATGCCAATGAACAGACTATTAGTAATTACAATTGATAGGTATCATGCGATGTTCTTCAAGTCGACAGGCACCTGATGTCGAAACGTGTCGCTCACAATCTTCCACTTGTCACCTTGTGCTGTTATCATGAAGCTTTGTTGGAATGGAACCGCTGCTTTCCCTTGGAGTTTTACAGATCCTGCAGCATGTACCAAGACTGTCGTTTGCCCAGGAACTGCCGTATCTACAATCAATAGTTGAAAAAATCTTGAGAAAGCTGTTTTAATATAAAATTTTTTTAGTTTTTTCTCATTGACTACTACTAAGGTCCAACCATACAATTCAGAAGTAATCTCAAGCCATGATATTTAAACAACACAAGCAATTTTAGGTGTATTATTAGGTAGGACTATTTAGAAAATAAAATAATGTTATACCAAACTTGCCTAGTATTGGTTGGGCATCAAGACTGGATACAGAGTGGTCTGATGACGGGAGTGCCAAAATAAACTTTTGGATAACTTCTTTCCCTATGGACGCATTACCATTCCATAGCAATATACCGGTATCAAGGTAATACCGGGACAGTAACTAGAGAACAGGACAAAAAATATTAAATACAATCAAAACAAACGAATCTTGTTGCATTCAAAATGTACTCGCAGCTTACATGTCGCTTTTTATCCATACTGTCATAGTATATTTTTGTAAACTCCTCGGCAGTCCTACAGGCTTGCTCCACTTTCACCTGCAGCTCCTTGAAAATAAACGAGTATTTTTGTTAATTTCTCTATGGTTAAAATTTTTAAATTTCTCTGTCAGTCAGCAGATACTTGCTGCTCTAGCAATGCAATACCTGTGTGCATACAGATGTGGTGTCAACACTCAAAACTTGCAAAACTTGCAGTTTACATGACGCAACAGACCGATTAATACTTAACTGGGACTTGTTTATGTTACATTTCTGTAAACAATGTACCCTTATATACATTGTGCTATAAAATACTTGGTTCATTCAGCTCCATGCGAAAATGACAAAACCGTGCATGATACGCATGCAACCTAACCTTCAATTTACTACAGAGTAGGCTAACCAACGTTAAATATCGAGTTATGAGCAACATTTTCAAATGCTGGTCTTACCTGTTCAGACGGCACTGTCATGTTTGGTTGAAAATAATATAATGCTGCAGATAATGAGTAATTATGTCGGCCTCTTTTAATTTTGTTACTTTATGACAGGTAAAAAACCAAAACAACACTGGCCCACGCACACCTTCTCCAGCCTCCCAATCCGATCCCGTAAATTAACGCTTTTCGCGAGATCTCGCCGCCGTGATCACGTGACCTCAACTTCTACAGTTATTTTTTCAGGCATGATGGCGCCAAACGATGGTCTCCAGTTTTATATAATAGTTTTAATGAATTTGTGCGAAATGAATCTCGTAGGAGTAGGTGTTCATCATCTACACAACTTCTAGAAAAATTGAGTGATTGGAGGTGCTCTGTGCGGTGAGTATTGAGCCTATGCCAGCTATCAGAATTTCTAATGAGGACATGTTGGTTAGGCTGATGTCAGAGACATGGATTCCACCACACATTATTGCGTTTTTGGGACACACCACAGTGTTTAGTAACCGATACAAGTTGGCATTTTCTTGGGAATCTATTTTAATTGTGCGAATTTTAATTAAACCATCCGAAGTATGTACGGTTGAGCATATTTACTCTGTTTTTTGGTGCTACGAAAGATTAACGAATAGCGATCACCAGTGCTGCCATCTGTGTTGTCAATATTGTTGGATTTTTGGGCCTAATGGAGCCGTGGGTACAACTGGCTACCTCATATTTTAGGGGAAATTACTGTTTTAAAATGAAAATTCACACACACTGATGTTGTGTACATCTTTACCAATTCACGTTAGTAGTACATCAATTGATAATTATTGTAATGTGGGTCGGATATGAAGAGTAAAACCAATGTTTACATCCCATCTGAGTGAGGGAGTCACCTTTGAAGGATGGCAATATTTTCTTAATTTTGCTTAATAAACGTGGTTCAATTGGTGTCTGAGCTTGATTTGTTAGTGATTTCAGCAATAAAGAATCGTGGCATGTTAATGTGCATATTCACAAACACGCTCTCAGTATTGTGGACTACTTTTCATGACAATATGACATTGGTTCTAGTTTAGGCCTATTTTGTAATGATTGGATGTTTGGGGATACTAAAACGAGTATTCTCGTGTTTCTCAGGCACTTATTCTACGGTATTTGTGTTGCAGATAATAGACCATCATCCATGCACCTCCGTTAAATACTGCAGATATGTAGATCTAGTAAGTTTGTAGTTTTATCTTGTTCGCATAGCTACCTACTTTCGTGGCATCAAACGATTCTGATGAACTAATATCTGTTTCAGGCTGTATCAATCGAGGCCTGTTTACTTGTCTAGAATATCTAACCAGAATGTCACAGCGCGGAAAGAGACAACCTAACAGAACTGAAGAAGGGCCAAGTAAGTTAACTTCAATAAAACTGCAATTCTAATAGAAAATGCTTTGCCAGATACCTAGTTGTATTAAAGATGCTAACAATAGATTGTCTGTGTTTAGTCGCTACTAAGCGGAGAAAGTGCCGGCCTTCGACCGCTGAGGACGAAGTGGCCCCGATTGCTATTGACGCATCGGGATCATGGACTCCTCGTGCTATTCCAAGCATTTACAATCGGAGCACGACTGAAGCGCCGGCAGAGGTGAGCACTCGGCGGCATTTGAATAAATTTAAATGATCAGTGGATAAAGACAAACAACACAAAAATAATATGCTACGTTCGTATTGGTGTTGCAGTTATTCCGCAAGGACTTGATCAGTGCCATGAAGCTGCCGGATTCGGAACCGCTCTCTACGAATGAGTACTGGGTGATCACAGATCAGTGGAAGCAGGAGTGGGAGCGCGGTGTGCAAGTTCCCGTCAATCCAGACTCTCTTCCCGAACCCACGGTCACCGTTAATCACTTTGCATCCACCGAGAAAGCCCGCGAGTTCAAACTGTAAGTTATGTTATACATTAGTATAAAAGGTGCATTGGCACTAGACAGGAAAATAGAATTGGACAGAAGTACCTACGAGTGGAGTTATAAGTAGAAACTAGAAACTAAGGGCCAAGTTGTTCGTTACGCAGCCAGTTGAAAACACACTGCATCTCTAAAAGCAGTTACAAGCTATTGACGTGTTCAGAAATGGAAACTGACCCATTGGAATTCAAATTTAAATTCTGCTTAGTGTGAGCTAGAAAGGGCTGCATCTGATTAGATACTGGGCCATATAACTGGCTAACTTTTTAATAACGGTCCTTGTTTAGGCCGAAAAATACCCAAAAGATCAAATTCAAATAATAGATTCCATTGCGAGACTGGCTACAAGCTCTATAGGATATTAATAATCTAGGTAATCATCAATACGATAGCAGATAAGAACCAATCAAAATAAAAGTTATCCTCTGGATAAGTTTTTGTTGGCCAAGGGTTGTAGTGCCAAAGTCTTGACACAATTGCAAAAGGGGAGAGAGAAATCGTGCACAACTTGTCATAGATGGAAGAGATACCTGAATCACGATACCTTTGAGATACAAGGCTTTCTTGTTCAGGACTAATAGTCAATGTCAGATGGAAGGAAACCAAATGTTACTAGTCACTAGTTCTTTATTAACATCGCTTACTGCAAACCAAGATGAAGCTTAATATTCATTCTAGTTATTAACTCATTACAGTCTCCTTTTACTTCCTAGGTTCATGAACAAACCTCGTGAACCCAAAAACGTCACATGAATCTTAAAAACTTAAGCCGATTGTTAAAATTTTGACAGAACCTTCTCTCGAGGGAAGAGCTAAACCAGCCAGTCTAAAGAAATCTACACTGAATTGATACAGGGAACCATAGTTGAAGTTGTTTCACTCAAATGTGGCTCAAAGTTATTTTATTACTCTTGTTAAACCAGTTCAGGCAGCTTTTTGGATGACGTTTACCCAAAATCTACCATTTCACTCTAACTACGGTTTCCTACAAAAGTTCCGTTTCCATGACCACCAATTCAAAAAAATGTTAGACCGTAAGTCCCCCGCCATGGCAACCAGATTCAAACTAAAACTTGAAATAGTGGAATCCTCGTGTTAAGAAAGACATCTTACCTATATATTTCGGTCCAAATTCTTAGACCATAGCAGATTGACAGAGTAAGGCACATGATAACTTGAAGCGATATTCCATGCTCAGGTTACGTTGATACATATTAATTTCACTGAAAAATGTCTGCGCGTCATCGGAAGTAAGGAGATTTGGATATAAAGTGATTACAGCATAGTATCACTTGATTCCTGAGCAATCTTTAATGTTTTATATCAAAGCCTCTTGGTTCATTACACTTCGGAGATCGACCACTCACATTCGTTAATTTCGCTTCAGATATGTAATGTGTAGTTGAGCCAGTCGGTAGAGCATTGGACACAAAATCCAGAGGACTCCAGTTCATGTCCCCTTCCAGCCAGACATTTTTAAAGTTAAATTAATCTTCAAAAGAAACTTTCACCTTTTCAAAAAAACTGTTGGTAAATGGGTTTAACTGCTGGGAACTTCCAACAAATAGCCCCGAAAAAGCTTTCAGTATAGTTAGCAAAACGTTGGCAGTTTGTTTGTTAGAAGTTCTCAGTAGTTAAGCCCATTTACTAACGGTTTTTTTGAAAACTAGTGCTGAGATTAGGCAGAAGACATGAGTCAAAAGAATTTAATAACTTTCAACTTTTAGTTACAACTATGTTCTCAAGTCGTAAGTGTAATACTGATTGAAACTCTTCTCTCCCTGTGATACAGTCCAAAGTCCAAGTACATCCGCATCACGAAAGACGAAAACTTCACCAGCGAGAACCACTTCCTGTCGAGCACGCCGGCCAAGGCCGAGAAAGCGTGCGCGTACGACCTAGACGACTGCGACGCCGCCTGGCTCCACATCCTGAACGGCGAGCGAGCCCGCATGGGCCTACCCGTTGTCACGGACGACCAGCTCGAACGCGTCATCGAGGAGCTCGAGGTTCGGTGCTGGGAGAAGGTGCAGACAATCGTAAAGGCGGAGGAAGGACTCGGCATCGAGTACGACGAAAATGTCATCTGCGACGTCTGCAGATCGGTACGTTGTGCTGTTGGTTTACGCTGGTAATAGAACGCTTGCAAAATGCCATCCCTGTGACTCTGGATTAAGCCTTTTTTCAAGTTGTCTATTATCATGTTTTTGGCTATGTTTAGTGTTACGGTTGATGCAAACATAAAGTAGCGAATACAGAACGTAACGTGTCCCAACAACCCTTGTTTACACATGGATTCTGAATCACAGCACAGTCAAGAGCTTAATCATGATCAACGCATTAAGTGAACGCAACGTAGTTGAGCTTAATCTAGCGGTGATTAACTAACTAACTAGATATGATCCCAGAGCAAGATAAACTTGCTAATCATAGTTACTCATAGAACCCATAGTGAATTCAGGCCCTGGACAGCAATAAACCAGGAAGAAGGCCAGTTGTCAATACTGTGCATCAGTTACTCTATGCAGTCATATTAATTAACTGTAGAGGTGTCACCACCAGGTCCCATCTAAGACTGAAGACAGTGCTCACCTCACACTGGATAAGGGCATGTCTATCTACACTAGAAAATCTCAACTGCAAATAATATCATCATCTTAGTCAATTTTGGTTTAATCACCATTTAACTTGTAATCACTTCTTGGAACTAGCTAAATCATATCAAAACTGGTTTAACACAACTTTTGATGAGATTTAGCAGACTCCAGGCTGAATCTGTAAGGTGGCTGACATCTGATTTTTTTGATTATCGGGCCGTAATAGTTAATTCTAGAAGCTGTGAATGGTTAGTAGTTGCCCCAGTCTGCCTGTTGGTGGCCTAAGCTACGTAGTATCAGAACAAAAGGTGCTAATTTTGATGTTGCGCTAGCCTCGAAATCTGACCGCAACTACTATATTTTAACGCCGGGGTTCTCCCCTGACAAAGCACTGCAAATAGTTGAGCCCCGCAAGACGTGAAACGAAACCTTGTTTGCAGCCGGACTCGGAAGAAGGCAACGAGATGGTGTTCTGCGACTGCTGCAACATCTGCGTGCACCAGGCGTGCTACGGCATCACGACCATCCCGTCAGGCTCGTGGCTGTGCAGGACGTGTGCCCTCGGGCAGCGCCCCGAGTGCGTCCTCTGTCCGAACAAGGGCGGCGCCATGAAGTGCACGCGCTCCGGCCAGAAGTGGGCTCACGTCTCGTGCGCGCTCTGGATCCCTGAGGTCAGTTTGGAGGCTTGCTTGGTTTCAGATCTACTTTCTTGCCCTGCGAGTAGTATATGTAACCTAAACGGAGAGTTTTCCTGGAGAGAAATCGGCGTAGTGCCTATGCATTGTCATTGTGAGCTGTTCAAAGCGGTTTCGTATATATCTAGTGGCTCTATCGGTAAGTCTCTAAAAGTCAGTTGCAAGTCTATGTTACTGAAATTTTTGATTTAACTGTTTATTTGTAATG
Organism: Lednia tumana; assembly: GCA_003287335.1. Classification (NCBI taxonomy): domain Eukaryota; kingdom Metazoa; phylum Arthropoda; class Insecta; order Plecoptera; family Nemouridae; genus Lednia; species Lednia tumana. The sequence goes on from QKMV01002797.1 coordinate 7,866, forward strand.
CGCTAAGCCCAAAAGTAGTAGGTAGTCTTTTGCGTCAAGGAGGTTCTGCAAAGAAGCAGGCTGAAATATGGGGCACGCTGTGGATCCCGTGCGCTGTTTTCGAACTAGCCGTGAACTGTGAATGTCTCTTGATAATTTATTTCTCTTAAGAGTCGATATTAAGTGAATAGTCGAGTCTTTTAAGTCTCCGAGGTGAGTTCAAAAGCTATTTGTTTGGAGGCTGACTGCAACTTCTGAGAATTCCCTCTATTTTTTGCGTAAATATCAGTAACACCACTCCTCGTTTGAGAATATATTGCGTGTGTTGTTTCCTCTTTGTTGACTGAATCATATCGTTGATAAGTCTGTTGTAACCCACCATATCATCTTCGGTAAGTTGCAGCACGCTTTGTCTGCTTACCGCACATATTATTGCTAGTCATTGGGCTCACAGTCACAACTATAACTTGTAATGACATTTCTAGGTGGTAAGGTGTAGTAGAAATACAACTTAAGTTGACATTCCGGTTTCGTTACTGACAATATGAGACCCTTTACATGCCTCAAACTAACCGGCTTCAGTTTTGAGACGTTGACGGGCAGGCCTGTCAGCATTATGTAGATGCTCGGTAAAGATATATATTTGATGCAGCTGCTGTTAACAGTTGGCAGTTACGTAAGTGCTCATGTAAGAAAATTTAATTGCATTTAAAGAAATAATCCAGGCAGTAACCATCGAAGCCCGCCGTTTTTTGTACGCCTCTAAGAATTCCAATTTAAAATTGGTAGTAGTTCCGTTAAAATTCGTCTTACGAAGAAACGAAAAAATTCACGCACTCATATTGCTATTAGAACTCATGAATCGTTTAAAAACAAAACAGATGCAAAAACCGTACCATCACTTTAGTCACCAGCATTGATCTGTAATGGTCTGGCTAGTTCCAAGTTGGTTGAAGATTGGCTTTTACTCTTCTGGAGACTGGCTAACGTGATTGCTTCGGGGTCCCTAGGTGAGCATCGGCTGTGTCGAGCGCATGGAGCCCATCACGAAGATCTCCAGCATCCCGCAAAGTCGATGGGCGCTAATCTGCGTGCTGTGCCGCGAGCGGGTGGGCGCGTGCATCCAGTGCTCGGTGAAGACTTGCAAGACAGCCTACCACGTGACCTGTGCGTTCAAGCATGGCCTCGAGATGAGGGCCATCATCGAGGACGAGAACGCCGACGATGGGGTCAAGCTCAGGGTGAGTGCAGTCGAAGGTTTTGCTTAGCGGACTTGTAGGTTTTTATTTTTTGATAAATACGACCACAGGTCACTGATTATCCCAGAAATATTTACGAGGAAAGATTCTCTCGACAGACATCGGTGTAGCGCCTATGCATTAGTATCGTGAGCTGCGCAAGAAACCATGATCAGACCTATTTTTGAATACCCCTGCTGGCTCTATTGTTGCAGATAGCCTATGATAGAAAGCAAGCAATTTGTACACTATAGACTGAACCACGTGTATTCGCAAGCACTTTTTTCGAATTTACTTTCGAATTTCATTTCTTCTCAAATTGAGCGTTTAAGACGGCCCTTTTGAAAGATTTAGGGCAAAATATTTTTAAAATGGCTCCAAACATACCTAGTTAGTTATCGCCAACTCTTTTTCTTACTGTCAAAAGCTATCGTAAAGGGTAGAGCCACGTTGTACAAAAATCTGTCTGCACATCATATTCCTGTGGACGTACTCTCAAGCCATAACTCTCTGCCAATCTATTTAAAAATTTTAAGTACATACTCTTGAGATTAAAAGCAAACCGAAAGCATGCTTGCTAGATGCTACACAGAAGCTCACTGAAATAGATGATATAAAACCGCTTACAGAAGGGTTCAATGTGTTTCACAGTTTTGCTCTGTTTGGATGAATGTTGGTCGTCAAAAGGACCTCTGGCCTCGACTTTTCCGTTCTGTGTCAGGGCCATCTTCAGGAGTGAAGTCAAGATGGCCCAGCGTAAGACCAGAGGTCCTTTTGAGGACTGACAATCTCATCCAAACAGCAAAACCGTGAAATACATCGAACCTTCCATTCAATACTCTGGAAATCACCGACAAACCACTTAAAAATGTTACATTTACTTTTAATAACGCTGCTTACGTTAATTGTGTAGGTTACGTTGGTAACGTGCCGATATTTCTGATTTTTTCTGGTTACACTCCTCTGGAGTGCCTCTATCATTCGGAGTGTGGCATTGAGGTATTCTGTCTGGGCAAAACTTGGCAGATACGCTAAGAACCATTTGGAGTCAGTCACGCTACTCCTATTGACTGGCTGTCCATCTGCAATTTTTTGGCTAGGCTAGGCAGTCACAGGCACTCAACACTCCCCAATTCACACACACACACACACACACACACACACACACACTTGGGTAGGGGGAGGGGTGGTAACTTTCAATTCAATATTTTCTTTCAAACTGATGCAAGCAAGCTAAATTCTTCAAAAAAACTGTTATTAAATGGGTTTAACTGCTGAGAACTTCTAACAAACAAGCTGCCAACGTTTCGCTAACTATACTGAAAGCTTCTTCGGGGCGATTGTCCGGCAGATTATACGTGAACAAGAACTTATGTACCAAGACTACTAAGATATACTAAGACATGAGTCATAAGAATTTAAACAGCTAAATTCTTATTCGTTAAAATAACCTCCAAATGTCCACTAGTTAACCAACTAAATCGTGTTCACCACTAGTCCAACTCTAGTACCTAACCGGGCTGTAGCAAGAATACAGAGTTTACTTCAGTAGCCATCTTTCCTACGGCCAGCACTAAGAACTTGCGAGGTTGTTTCAAGTTAAATGCGTAAGATGCCGTAATGTAAGCAGGGGGCTACTAGAATTGTCAGTTTCAGGTTGTGATGATTTACAATTTTTAAGTTCCGTGTTTTAATTTGTAAGTTAAGTTAAGTGCACCCTATTTTATCACGTCACGTCTAAGTAGTGTTGACACTTGTCCTCTATGCAAGAGGACAGTCCTCTTTTCTGAGATTTTGTCTTCTGTCCCCTTTGGCATCTAAAGAGGATGCTAAATAGTCTCTCTATTTCCCAGCATGTGAAAAAATCACAACTTCAATTTTTCTCCACAAAACAAACAAAAAATGTTTGCGATAGTTTTAGCATGCTTCCTACTTTTCCCGAAGAACGCAGTTTAATTTAATGAATTTACTCTTTATAACAGTAGTTCTGAAGTTGCCATTGTCTAGCCCCAGTTACACCCGAAACACGTAGATTTGTTCCACAAAAAACCTTGGAACTCGCAATTTTCTTGGGGGCTGTTCTTACAACACCCGCAATTTTTGTCCCCTTGCGGTACAATCGCCTAGCCTTTCTGTCTGAATACCTGGACGTATGCGGCCCCAAAATTGTGCCCTCGGTTTTGTTTCTTAAAAGGTGGTAGCCCTACCTGTAAGTTTCCACTAAAAGTGTGCTTGCATCTGTTCCAGTCGTACTGTCAAAAGCACAGCGTGACCAGCAAGAAGGAGAAATGTGGTTCGCAGTCGGAGGAGGAGGAGTCGAAGCGGCGGAAGCGGAAGGACATGACGTCGGAAGAAAAGAATCAGGCGCGGGCGGCAAAGTATGTACAGTGCAGCCTTACGCGCCGTTTAGATCGATGCGAAGCAACGGAGCAGCGGCGCAAGCTCGGCAAAGGGTTCCCGAGCTGCGTTTGTACTAGAAATATGTTTAGCTTTCTTTTCACTTCGCGGGAGCTTTCGCTTAGCGCCGCTCTAAACGAAGGATCAGGTGGCATGAAGCCATTCACTCCAAGACCCGATTCTAGTACAACAGCTTCACTCCCCTTGCCATCAGCGACAGGGGAGGAATGCTGCTGTTCGAGTGGCACCGTCCTTCGGATGGGACGTTAAGCGCATGGTCCCCTTGGTGCTTTTCGACAGGAGTAGGCTATGTGCCGGTGCCAGGCTTCCCCTCTTCCCTGTTAGGTTCATCATCACCTTTATTATCATCCTATTATTCACCGATGCCAATAGACTAGGCCCAGTTGTCAGTGCATTGCGCCGTTAAACTCCAATACTCGATCAATCACCGGTCTTCTTCATATATCAATCTAGCTTCCTGGTTGAAGTCAACGATTTTCTTTAAAATGCTGTCGAAACCGTGCATGTTTCCTACAACATTTACTGATTGTGTCCCGTGCTCGCAGACTCCACGAGGTCCAGGGCGAGTTTGAGAAGCACGTCGGTGTGAAAGATGTCACGCAAACCATGGACGTCGACCCCGAGGGAGTGCAGTACATCTACAACTACTGGAAGCTCAAGAGGAGGGTAAGCAAGCTTGCAGCTCAATGCTCTCTACCCGTTTTCACCAGCGCTACATGTACTTTCTGCATCGGGAGCGTTGATCTAGTTCCTTCGGCGTTCGATGCTTCTCTGCTTCCATTGCCTATCCTCAAATCGGCTGGAGAGCGTTTTCTAAAGACGTTCTCTATTGTGGAAACAGAAAGGCGCTGGCTATTTTGAAAGATTCAGGCTGGTAGAATAGGATAGGGCTAGGGGCAATTGAAAATCAACTCAAAGTAACACAAAATTAAGCGTTTTCTTTTAAGTGTACCAATCAAGGCCTACAAGAATATTTGATATTTTTTAAAAAAACTGTTAATAACTGGGTTAAACTGCTGAAAACTTAACTGACACTTAACTGCCAACGTTTCGCTAAC
>QKMV01002798.1:0-12556 GCA_003287335.1 Lednia tumana
GTGATGCTGTGATGCTGTGATGCTGTGATGCTGTGATGCTGTGATGCTTACTTGAAGGCAAAGCGGCGGCGAGGCTTTGACGCTCTTGGACCAAGCAGCGATGAGCGCCGCGGGCGGTGGCCTCGAAGTACTCCTTTTCATAGACACCCTCCGTATACAGGCGTACCAAACCCTCCAGCGTCGGAACACCGTTCACATCCACCTGCCAGCCGGAATATGGACATCAGTGGGTGTTATTTTCTGTCAAGTTTTACAGTCTTGTTAGCCTAGGGTTTTGTATGCTTGAGCGGCCATAGTTGAAATGACAAGGATAGCAAATGTATAGTCATTTACATGGCTAGTCTTAACGTGAGAGCCCCGGAGGTCCGGGGTTTGAGTCCTCGAGCTGGCAGGCATTTTGAAATGATATTTGTATTCCCGTAGTTGAAGCTTGCCGTAGCAAAAATTTAAACAATATTGAAACATCTAGACTAGCCCCAATGAAGCTTTCAGAATAGTTAGCGAAACGTTGGCGGTTTAGTGTCAGTTAAGTTTTCAGCAGTTTAACCCAGTTATTAACAGTTTTTTTTGAACTATAGTGCTGAAATTATAGTCAGGAGATATGAGTCTCAAAAATGTAATAATATTGAAACATATTTGGTTACCAAACTTTGCCGGGCTGTCTTTTCTACATACTGTCTCAAAACGTGATAAATTTTATTATGGAAATTATTTTTTGCAAACATTCGCCTAATTTCGTTCTAATGTACAATTGTGCTCACCCAGTTTACTGATGGACCATTGTTTTTATAGTTGGTACCACATCCTCAATGTTGGACTCTAATAAAAAATTGTCTACACTATTTTACGATCGCAGACCGTATGACGTACCGTATAACTTTTCATCAAATAATTTTCTTAGCCAAATACAAATAAAGGTATCTTGAAGACAGCGAGTTTTATGAGAGCCATGTACAAAATATTTGAAGATCCAATGTTCTAGATACTGATTTGGTTGAATTTGTTTCATTTTGGAATGGGAGGGGATGTCATTTGTGTTGTTGGAGTGAGTTTAATTAGTTTGATTACTCGATAATATTTTTATAGTGCAACGCTATAACGGATACCAAATCGGGACGAAGAATTGAGTACTGTAAAGATTAGTTTAGACATTATTTTATGGATTTATTGGCCATGGTTATTGGTGACATTTTAGTGGTTGTAAGTGTGGTTGTGGTTCGTTCGTTTCTGTAAAATGATTGTGAATGTTACTAAGAGAATGAAGACGGAGCAATACGGGGTCATTCGCATGTCACCCAACCTTGAAAACGCAATAAATGCATGTTATTTTAGCTAATTAATACCTAATGTCATAATAGTAGGCATGTTATGCTTTCACTTACCGCTTTCACCTTCCTGTAGACACAGTGGAGGAGGCACTGCAAAAACAGAACAATTCAGAGTTTATTAATGATATTGAAATATTTTTCGGTTAGTGAAACGCATGGGCTAACTTTTTGTTGTTATTAATTTATATTATAGTAGTGAGAGTTATTCAACACACTTTAACCTGCCGTTATTGGCCTGGCATTGTTCGCGAGAGAGTTAATTGTAGGTAATTGAAAAAATGAGTGAAATAGACAAAAAAACTTTTTTTCTATGAATGCAATCCCCAAATTATTAAGATACAAAATCGCACGCAATTGCATGCATGCAATTGCGGTTTTCATATATCTATATTTATATCAACTATCAGTGTCGGGAAGTAATAACGCGTTCTTTTTTAGGTAACTCTGTTCCTTTTTAGTTTCTTTTTTTAACCAGTAACTTAAGTACTGTATCGAGTACTTTTAATGTGTAACGGGAACTAACACGTTAGTTTTAAAAAAAAAACTGTTAATAACTGGGCTAAACTGCTGAAAACTTAGTGCTGAAATAAGTCAGGAGATATGAGTCTCAAAAATGTAATAACACGTTAGTTACTTTTCTAGTTCCTTTTGCAGCATACTGTACGTCACCAGTCACTGGTTCACATTAATTCATGTGGATAGATATTCCCTTTCGGAAATTTCCTAGTATACAGTTATTTTGGTGTTCAGTAATTTTTGGCTATTGCTTCCTCATAATTCCGGCATTACTGCTTGTACGTACAGAGTAACTTTTAAAAATGACTTTGTAGGAACTATTTTCTTTTGGGTAACTTTTCCGTTCCTTTTGAGGTCAGGTTACTAATCAGGAAACTAGTTCCTTTTTTTGGTAACTTGCCCTCACTGTCAACTATCTTTAGTTGCCGAGAGTGATAACCCAGCAATGCATGGACTGTTCATTGGATTTGTGGAGTTTAGGTCTTAGGCAAAAGACATTGATCGCAAAGGTTATAAAAATTAATAACAGTTGAAGAGAGCTTCTTTTGTGCAAGCTTCTTGCGGTTTGAAAATAAAGTTATTTTCCATCGGCGAGGCGTCAATACTAATTTGGCTAAGTGAGAAGTTCGGTGCGCTCAGGCCACGGATAGGTACGAACACCGAATTCAACGCGAAGTCTCGCTGAAGAGCTGATTGCTCCAAGCAATTGCTGAATTAATTACACATAGCGCCAGTCAGGAGAAGTTTTCTTGCAGACAAAAAGCTCGTAGAGTGAACTCCAGCTAAAACAAAGAGCAGCCTTTTTTTCGGATAATTTATCAATAGGAAAAGGATTTTTTTCGTTTTGCTTCAGACGCGACGGAGTTTGAGCAGTAAATAAATTAATGTGAGTCTTCTTTTTCTTGAAGGAGTTTACGCAAGACAATTTCGACGATTGTGATTGCATATTCCACATTACTTTCGCTTCAATTGTTCTTATGGAATAATGATTATGAACTTCCTCTTTAATTGCCGCTTAAACTGAGAAGGGTTTTATCAAAACCTCTGGATTGGACATATTTTGATAGGTTGGTTCACAGTGCTATCTACATACACAAGGAAATTGGTACTTCGGTTAGAGATATTTTTCGCCAAGATTTTTTTACGACATTTTTTACCCGTACCAGATAAAAAAGGTGGGTCCTGTCGTGTAGCTTTCAGGCTGAGAAGCCCCTTGATTGTGTGGCGTCGTCCTAGTTTTCAAAAAAATCGTTAGCGCGTGTTGCCAGACATTTTACCGTTGGATTATTTCAGCGCATATGATTTGAATGAAAATTAACCCATCTCCATAAAGTCAAAACTGAAATCGCTTGCTCACTTTGTTCGCCTCTCAAGCTTGGAAAGCACGTTTCTTTTACTTACGATGGACAAAAACCCTACTAAAGTGTGTAAGAACTCAAGTATGACTCATTAAAAAGTAACTAAATCCCGATCCACAGTTGGTCCTTAGGTTTAGTGTTTAATGATTAGTGATTTAGGTTTTAGAGACTAACTTATAATAACCAACAGCTTATTTGTTGTACAGCTGTGAGTACCTTCTTGTTTCTGATTGGTCGTCACACGCGGTCATAAGAATTAGTGGTTCAGAAGTGAAATAATCTTGCGACTGATGACTATGACACTATGGCGCGGTTGTGGTCGGTGACAAGTAAATCGTAACACCATTTCTGTTAATCCTTCAACACTTAACCGTACGACGAATTGTGGATCGGCCTAAAGCTTTACCGTCTTACCCTTGAAGAAGTGAACAGCATAGTTGACAAAACGCTGGGAAAGTTGTAGCGGATTAGTTAGCACTGAAACCCAGTGTGATTTTTAAAACTAGTTCTAATATTAGGAGTTGAACGTGAGTGTAAAGAATTTTATCACATGGGCGTGTTGGAAGTCTGTGTATCAGTTTTGTGTTTCAAGTATTTTGAAAGGTTAGCCCGTCCATTGGAGGAAGTAGGAGAATGAGATATGGAGTCGAAGGTCATAGTACTTAAAGCCCATTTGAGATGGCCCTTTGAGTTAGCGATGGAATCTGATGTCCTTTGAGCCCGAAAGGCGTCGTCGAGAGTGGTCCAGGCTGCAGATCACTTTGTCATGTTTCAAGATGTTCACTGGCTCGCGATAGGCGAAATTTCCGAAAGTGAATTGCGGTACAATATCGGCCGTTTGATCTCACGAGCTGGATGGGCAGCAATAAAAAGCGGAATATTTTGCATGAATGACGGAAGTTCTTTTCATCTTGGGCCGAAGAAATATTTATGAGTCGAAGGAAAATAGTGCCTGTCGAGAAAATAAAACTTCCGACGAGTTTTTATTAATATTTGAATTTTATGAAAGTGCATCTTTCCAAAAATTAATTCACAAACTGAAGATGAATGCAAAGAAATTTGCTCAAAACTTTCTCAACGTTTCGTTAACTATGCTGTTGACTATGCTTAAAGCTGTTCATGCTGTTTATGTTAAGATTAGGCTATATGGACATGAGCCTGAAAAAATTATGATATGTGTCTTTGTTAACTTTCTTTCAATGCCTTTTTAACAGCAAAATTCAGTGGGAAGTTTTAAGATCCACATATTTATCTGAAAAAGCTTGATTTATAGCATGAGAAGCACAATTCTTACAATAAAATCGTTTTTCAACTACTTTATCATGTGAAAAGTTATTCCCATGCCAATAATTATCCATGTATAGAACATAAATAAAAATGTACATAGAAAATGAAGCTCTTCTTAAAAACGAACCCATAAAAAACTTTTTGAAACTCATGGACTCTAATGTATCACCATTTCAGAGTGTTTTTTGTTTACGCCAATTTGACCAGCATGGTGCCTCAAACTCATTTTCACTTACTCCCGCAATGCTCCTTTGATCTTGGTCAAAGGCACTCCGCTTCTCGCGAGACTTGATCGCCTCCGACAGGTCAGTTTCGGCTAATTGACCCTGACTTTTGGTCAAACGGGCGGCCGCCTCTTTCACCTCGAGTTCCCCCAACACTTCTGCAATCAATAAACACCCGTTGACACATGAGCATTGTCACTACATTCGACGAGGTACACACATACCAAAACGGGATTCCAGATCATCCAAGCGAAACCGTGATTGCATAGAAATGTGAATTTGGAATTCCCTGACCAGCCGCGTGTTGCATTCACAGTTCCATTTACATATAAAACGTGTATCGATGTTCGAAATGCACCTAAAAAATGAAATATGGGATACACACATTTTTATTCACTGTATACCGCATACCAAACTGTCATAATACATGCCCTACTTCTTTATCAGATCGACCAAATGCATGGCAATTTCTAAATAACGGCCATTGAGTATATTTTTGTGTTTGAAGCTGAAATTCAAACAGAAATGTGGATAACGGTCACCAGCCTTTTGGAAACACGTGACCTGGAACTCGAGGCATGCGCAGCAACACAATTTTTATAATTTCCAGAATAGGCTAGTGATGGCTGATAACATGACGTTGATTTAAATGAGCTACTGAGTATTTGATTTCGAATACGTCTTTTTAAATGACTTGCCTAATTCAGCTAACAGACTTACAGTTACTCATTCCATAATATATCGATTTTTTACCTACATTTTGTAACTAAACCTCCTGCTCTACACAAAAACAAAATAAATTTTGGACAGAGCGTTGGATTAAAAACTCGGAAAATTGGACGTTGTATAATTTGGGCACGGTATATCGTTCAAGGCCTAGTTTTCCTATGGGGCTGATCACGGGCTAAAATATTTGAATGCCATCTTGTTGAATTCAGAGAGATGCTTTTACTTTTAGTTAATCACATAAAAGTCGGCCTGTGACAAGGCGCTGGCCACTATTGGCCATGTCAACCGACACTCAGAGGAAGCGGACTTTCAAACTCTTAACCGTTTTTTTTTAATGTCCCCAAATGTGACTCAAACAGACAGTTTTTGTATTCAAGTTTTAAATGAATTATTTACAACTGACAACCAATACGCAAATATTAAATCGGGTAAGATAATAAGCGTAGATATCACTTCTTTTCTCTTGAACTACTGTAAAAGAAAAGAAGTGACATCTACCTACAGGATTTTTGTACACAACACTACCCTCCTGGCTATCTCGCAGAATTGTATAGCGTTGTGTCTTTTTGCTTATTTATTGTTATTACGCTATCCCATGTTGTTATTCATTTTTCGTTTTTCTAACTCTTTTCGTATTCCCGTATCGTGAGGTGTGAATAAAACATGTTGATGCAGAAGAAATGTGGTACAGCAGAGAAAAAATGCGTGGATAGACAATGAGTGTAACATCAGAAAGGAAAGCGAGAGTGGCAAGTAATTTCTATGATTTTTAAATGCTCGTTTTTAATCTCTAAACATATCGGCAGTGTGGATGTTTTTCAAAATTAATGATGGAGGGAGGTTTCGCATTCTCGTATTCTCTCGTTTTTAGCCGTGCTTTCAACTGCGAATTTGTTTTATAATATCATTGAGCTTGACAGCAAAATAAAACCACACCAGTTAGTTTTCCTTTGCTTGAATGCTTCCCATTTCATCCGGAGTCAGTTGACAGATTTAAGGATGCGAACTCGCACACAATTCAAACTCCCACACACCCTCTGATTGACACGGGGGTGGGCGTACGTATGTGATCGCATCACGTGATCATGTCGAGAACATATCAACAGCACCGATGTGAATGTGATTGAATTGATTAAACCAGAAGCACGCTTTCAAATCTGGGTCGCGTTTTTCTGTGTAAACGGCTGCACTGATTTCGTCATTTCGATATCAATCACCATCAGCAGCACATACGTTTATATTATGTGCTGATTATTTTCGCAGCTACCTCCGCACACTTTTATTAATAGAATACCTTGGAGTATTGCTAGTTTGATTTCATCCTGGCATTCGGCAATCGTTTCTTCAATCTTCTTCGGTGCTTTGGCTTGAGTCGAACACCTAACATGCTGAAAATAAAACGGAGATGAGATTAAACTCAATTTCGTGTTTGAAATGCGGTTGATTAGAGGCTGGCGGGCTATGCGAGGCCTATTTAGAATATCAATTAATCATGGAAATGAGCTTAACAATTTGGTTGGAGGAGTCTGAACCCTTTAATTAAACACATAATAATCTTGCTTCAAGAAAACTGATTGAAGTTCAAATTGTTGCCAAAACCGTATTACATTTTGCTTTCAACAACGAAATCCAGAATACAATAGAGCCTAATCTACCTGATTCAGTTTCAGCTAAAACTACTACAATTACGACAAGGTATACTTATAAAGTAGTATAAACTTGATCTGAACCGAGGAGGCGTGCCTTATAGTGGGATGAGAATCAGCGTACAGTAAACGTTGTGTAACACGTTTACTGCATTGAATTTCGCGACGCCAAAGTCGACGACGCCGCCGCCGCCGCCGCCGCCGCCACCGCCGCGACGCTCGAATTCGAGGGCCCTTCAGGCGTCTTCGACGTCGTCGCTGAGATTTAAGACTAGTAATTAGATCGGAACGAAAGCGACGCCTTCCTTCGGCGTCTCTGGCGTCGTCGTGTGAGTAGGTTTGATCATAATTCGACTAACTAAATGTGCTTAATGAATTTATAACCTCATTTACTACATTTGGTGATATCGAGATGCTTTTTTGTAGTGAGAGATAATACAGAGTTTCTTTGTTTTTAGAGTATGCTACATCGCGTTAGACGGTTTCATTCGAAATGGCCCTAAAAATGCTCTGTGGTAATTGGTGCTACGTTTTTAGACGTTAAATCACTTTATCAAAGAGTGAGAAAACATAATTATAAAACGGAGTTTTTGTGATTCTTTCTGCAGGGTTTCATTAAGAATGCAAAAGCATTCGTGTCATTTAAATTGAGAGAGGGATGCTTTTAATTATGTCGGAGCATGCGTTTGAGCTGAAATTTAAAATAAAAAACGCCTGTTGTGAAATAACAAGATAACGAAATGTAATATTTTGTCAGATCTTTTCTCGTGTACGTTCAAAGAAGAACGTGTGAACATTCTCAAATTATATTACCATGAAACAAACTAACCATACAGATATAATTATTTCAGTTTGGTGTACTATTGAAACTGACTGAGGGTAATATTGTACCCAAAGAAACCTTACCATGACTAAATTATCTCTTTACTTTAGTGTAAACATTTTGAATCAAGTTTCACTGAATGCGACTTCGATAAAACGTTGGTGAATTGAATTAAAAATAACTTTTGATGTAGTGCGTATGTTTTGCAATTGCGCCGTTGGAAGCTTATATGCAAGTGCAAGGAAATGCCGGCTACACATTCGTGTGTTGGATATAAATTATTATCAAACGAAACCACACCGCGCTTCGTCACAAGCATGGCTCGTACCGTTTGAAGTGAAGTTCGCTTTGAAAAATTGCAGCTATTTGGTTTCAAAAGGTGACAAAGTTGATTGTAAACATTGGACCCATTTAATTTAGAACTCGAATCTTTCGCTATTTTCTCGTCATCGTTATGCAATGCACTTACATTTACTCATGATGATCCCAGAATATTGTTTAGCTTCTCACAGCGAATATTTTGTTTTTAGATTTCAAACTGTATAGGTGTCGTTGTCGTCAGCAAGTGATTCATGCCTAACAGCTGTGCTAAAAGATATTTACTTATTAGTTCGTGCAGTAGATTTGTAACAAATACCTAAAGAGAATCGTCCCCAAGTTAATTAATAACGTTGTTTTATTAAAATGATTATGAAAGCCACCTTCAAAAGCGTGGCGTGAAGAATTCGTTACAGCTTCCCCGTGAGAGAGCAACAGGTATCCAAAGAGCTTTAGATCGACATCAAAAACAAGCGAACCACGAGAGGCAAAATTAAAGCAGTTCCTACGATGAGATACTTTTCTCTTAGTCACACGAAAATCCATCACGCTTAAAGCGTCTCGACTCGATACCATTATGCCACTTCATGAAAAATATTTCAATTTTTTATTCCACATTCAGCAGCAAAACAGTAGTAATATCACCGAGATTCCAACAAATGAATGTTCCAGAACGCTTTAAACGGTATTTAATATACTTACTCTAATAGAATTAAGACTGGCTTTTTCCACCTAACTTTGGGCTGCAGATGGCCTTATTTCCTATGTTGATTCTAGGCAAGGGTCTTTTTCAAAACTAATCGGCTTCAGTGGTAACTATTACGTTATCTTTGACTCCATAAATGTGTAAAATGCCCATTTTCGTATCAGATGAGCCACTGCGCTTGGACGAGAGTTATTCTAACCTCTAATATGAAGCGATAAAGGTTGTTATGCCTCAAAACTAGACTCGATATAAATGGGTCGAAATTTCAGTCTACACACGTGCCATGTCCCATATTTAAGTAGAGTTGGAATTGTAACGATTGGTCATACGATGTTAAATCTATTCTATCAGCTATTTAGGCAGCAGTTACAGTAGCAGTTATACCATTAGAGGCATAGAGTTAAATCACCTTTTAGCTAGACGAATGTTTCGTAGAATTCTTGAAAAGCAGATTTTTCTTGAGGTAAACGTACGTTTTATACCAAGATTTATAATTTTTCCAAAGTATTTTACCTCTTTCTTGTAGAATAAGAATATTTACGAAGAGCATTAGTAAAAAATTGGGTAACTCCCAAAAACTGCCAAAAGCTTACCAAAAAACTGAGAGGATCCAAAAACTGAAACGGGCTATGGGCACGAACATGTACCAGCCCATTTTTGGAACAGGGTCCTTTCAGCGGACGCATTCACAGATGTAATCCCATGAGCATGTTTAAAAATGCGTGACGTGGGATGTGACGTACCTTCGAAGATGTGGCCTCCTGGCTAGCAGCAGCTAAGCCAGCCAGACAGAAGACGACGACGACGGCGACGACTGTTACCTTCAAGTTTTCCATGCTGACTGACTGTCTGTCTCTTCACTAACGTAAACCGCACTGAGCACTGAATAACACTGTCTATCGTACCACATCTAATGAAAGTGAATTGCATCACTCACATAAACTAGTGGTTTCAACTTTCTAAACATGGGCAAATTCAGAACCTTAAGTTTGGTATTGAAACATTACGATGCATGGGTTTATTAGAGTACGTAGTAGCTCGCAGAGATGCATATATTGGTATTATGCAAGCGTCGTTTTTATCGATCCTTTTTTTATCGGCTGGGGCAATTTGCATTGTCTTCGCTGCTTCAATATGGAAAGTATATTTTTGCTTCGATGAAGATTGTGTTGACTTAAGAGATAAATCCTACTTTATAACCATTTCATGAGGGTCTTAAATGCAAAATTCCTCGTCATATAATCTCCACTTATATACTTTAGAGGAGAAATATATTCTCATTTCTGAAAAAGTAATCTAAGGGTTTTATTCCGTTTTTTGATACTTCAAGTGAACGCTTCGGTATAAAGCGTTACACCTAAATGAAATCTAATTAAGAAAATAATTACGGAGATTTGCTTGATTAATTAAACTGTTTGAGGGCTGAGTTTCCACCGTGAAGTTAACATTTGTTCGCTACAGGGAGTGGTTAAAAATAGAACCTTGGAAAATTATTTGCACCCGTTCTGCTTTTGTGGCTAGTGCGGAATCCACCCAAGCTCTTTGTGTATAGTTATTTTGTGCACAAACACTGTCAGCAATTGTGTTGTTGGTGCTTCCTACTCATATACAGTTCCCTTGTTTACGTTGATTGGTATTGTATTTGTATTAGATGTATTTATTGGTTTATCAGATGTTATTTGTGATACAACTTAACTCATTGCTAACATACATTATGCCAACATTGAAGCATCATATACATCATAATTCATATACATAATAACACTTTCTTCCTTCCTGTCTTTTCTGGTTGATTGATTGTTGAAGCTAAACGACGCACTGGATTGACAACTGACCCTTTGGCACTGGTCTATTGACAATGATGAATGGCAGGGTGATAATGCGGGTGATGTTGAACCTAACAGAGAAAAGGAGAAACCCGATTCTTGCAAGTAGCCTTCTCTTTTCGAAAACCACCAATGGGACCACCGCATAACACCCCTACCAAAGGACGGTACAACTCGAACAGCAGGATTCCTCCACTAATCCATGCTTCGCGTGGTTGACGGCAAGAGGGGTGAAGCTGATGTACACTTCAAACCCTCCAATCTCTCTCTCTCTCTCCCGAACAGAATGAGATTGTGGGATGAATAGTCACGTATCCAACCGCTGATCCAGCGCAATGCTGCTTAGCTTCGGTGATCTCACGAGAACCGATGTATCTATGGTAACCATTCGGATTTCCAGCTGACCCTTTAGAGGCATTGGAAATCTGTGCGTAATGGCACCCTTTGTACTAGCTGTAATTGTACGTGCATTACAGTGTACGCCTTGTCATTGATTGTTGAGTATCATCGACGAAGCAAGCAGGTATACCACAAAGCTTGATACACAGTTGCACGCAGAATGGCGAACCCTGAACTGCAATATATTGAAGCTTCACTTGAATCCTTCTGGGGGCCAGTACTTTTGTGCAACCCCTGAGAAAGAAATGGCTGTGATCAAAACTGTCTCTACCAATCACAGAAACAATACCAATCACAGAAACAATACCAATCTAATCAAAGAAAAGGGTACTTATTGTACCTTTAAGTAAAGACTTTGTCGTCGGCAATCATGAACCAAGACGTGGCGAGAGCTGACAGAAACAAGAAATTGCGATTATTAAATTTAATCCGTGGACATAAGGCAAAAAAGGGGCTGGTAAAACTATGAGTTTGGAGAAGAAATAATTGTCTGATTTTGAGCAGAGCTCGTACTAACTGTGTGTTGTACCTACTATATGAAATCATTGCATTTCAGCGGGCTGCAATTTTCGGATTCCCCGCCAGAGCCCCGCGCACCCCGCGCGTTCAAACTTTTCGGAAATGAACGAAAATGTGCCGAAGCTTTCGCTCCTTTTAAAACATTTTGGTAATTTAACTTCTCAATTAGACTCAAATTTTCCCCAAAAAATGCCCAAATTTGGGCACCCGGGGTCGAGACCCCGACGTTGCGTAAACTTGGCCAATGCTGGGCGAGGATTAAAACGGTCAAAAATCCAAGTCAAACAGCGTGTAAACG
Organism: Lednia tumana; assembly: GCA_003287335.1. Classification (NCBI taxonomy): domain Eukaryota; kingdom Metazoa; phylum Arthropoda; class Insecta; order Plecoptera; family Nemouridae; genus Lednia; species Lednia tumana. Next base: position 11,978 of record QKMV01002798.1, read on the forward strand.
TTTAAACATGATACACAATAGTATATACATATATAGTATACTGTAAAGTATCCTAGGGAGGTATACTGTAGTATTCTATAGTATACTATAGCATACTATTGAAACATAGTATAATATAGCAGTACTACACATGAAACTGTCAGTGTAGTATTAAACTTCGGTTTACTTCACGTTTACTATACAGTACACTTTAGTATACTTGATTACTACAGTATACTTCAGTATACTATAATAAACCTATCAAATACTGTAGTAGATTTTCGTAAGGGAATGAGTGGGTACCTACACTCCAGGAAATATAAATCGGTCACTGGTTTCTATCAGATGGTCTCTATGAGATGGCCAAAACTGGTTTTAAAGAGTTTCAATGGCAAACGTGCAGTTTTCAGTGATTTAGTTTATTATCATTGTAGGTAGTTAGAAGTTTGATGAATTAGTTTGATGAGTGCATCGAAAATTCGTAAAAAAGGCGTTTCGCTGTGGGGTTGGAAATGGCGCCAAAATCAAGCAGCTAGATTTCCTGCCATGCGGTTGGCAACATTTTCAGAATAAAATTGGCTCTGGTAAGGATAGGCTATA
>QKMV01002799.1:0-12552 GCA_003287335.1 Lednia tumana
TTTAAGGTTTAAGGTTTCAGTTAAAAGTTTAAGGTTAATTACAGTTTTAAAAACCTTCTATGCTAAGCACTCTTAATCCCAATAGGATAACTAAAGGCTTCGCTCGAGTTTGCGAGGGAAACTTTGCATTTACTGCGCCACTAGAATCATCAAAGCGTTTCCTTCATGCATTTGAATGCGAAATGATTAGCTACCCTGGATCTTTTGAAAGGCTTTTGCTCGGTCTGCAGGAATTTCCTTAAAACAGCCCCTACTTAGGACTCGTCAACCACAAGTAAGTTTGTGTTCTAATTGTAATTTGATAGCTAAGGGCCCTTTTTACTTCCGTGCTACTCCCTACACTTGGTATGTGTGTCATTTCAGCCTCGTACAAATGTTTGATAGCGAAGTTATCCATTATTATTCGAAGTTATCCATTATTATTCAGAAAATGGTCCTGAGAAGACGTTGGATTCAAAAGACGGCCTGGAAAGCATTGACGGCGCCGCAGCTCGTTTACTTTATATTCTCATAGTAGCAGGACTGGGGTTGATATTCATTTTACTCATTGATAGAGATCGGTTTGAAGAAATTCAAGAAACCATAAAAAGTTTTAGCTAAGTTTGGTGAAAAATCTATGCCCTCGAAGAAAATGCTACGGAAAAAACGGACAGTGAATGCCAATTTTCAAAAGAAAATTAGAAAATCCAATAGAAAATTGGTAAACTATTGAGTTTTTTGACAAGTGGCCGTCAAGAGAATGGCCTGCGCAGACTACCCTACACGATAAAAATATATATATATATCGCTTTTCTAGGTAAAAATAACTCCACGGCGTATAATTTTTCCATGAGGAGAGAGTTTTCCACGTTTAAATCATATTATTTCTTGCAATTCAATGCTGCGTTAAGGACGTACATATTATGTAGCATTGACAGGTGACATTTCTAAAAGAAACATCAATAACCGTTCTTCAATCTCGTGGCTCGCACTTTGTTGGATGCTTAAGCTGTCGTCACAATAAAGTATGGTAATTTGCGGCTTTTGTGCCAAAGTTAACACCCATCAATTATTCCATTTCGTTAAGATTCGGATTTTGCTTAGTTCACCACAACCACAAGTTCGAGAGCTGCTTTGTGTACTTGCACTGTACCTACACTTACACTTGTACGGACAGCTATTTTTCAATACTTAACAACAATTGATAGCAATGCAACTTCATGCAATATTAGTTCCTGCTTTTTTGTTATTTTCGATGACTTCATCACAAGAGCTAGGCAAAATTTTTGATAAAAGATCTGAACTTTTTTTATTTGAACTTCATCGATACTTTCGTGCGAACTGCATGGTCTTTCTTATTACATGTACGTAATTAACTAGACTTGAAATTTGAACATAAGCTTATCTGAGTAACACAATGCCATTAGCATATCTTTTTGGGGTTAAATAAGAAAATATTACCTGTGTGCTTTGTTGCATGAATAAAGGCTTCACAGACCAGAGCAAAGTGACGAAAATCAGCAAGCTTTTGTCGACTAAAAGCATCCGCACGTCGATTAGAGACATCACGAGGCTAAAAGAAAATCTGTTGCAACTCCAATCGAAATGCAGGCGGCCGATTCATGTTATTATGAACGACTCTGCGTTCGTCCTGAAAAATCTGAGAGAGGTACAATTTTATGCAATAATTACTTAAATACCATGGGAAGCAAATATAAATAAAAGTGTAATAAAAGATTCTCAATGTCTGAACGTACAGATATTCAACACATCTCGCTATCCAGTTAAGATGACAATTCCAATATGGATCGTGCTTTCATCAAGAAATGAGTCCCTGGATGACATATTCACTGGAGTTAATATACCGTTTGATTGCGAGTTTTTAGTAGCACAGTTCAGCAATCAGAACATTGAACTAACAGAGGTAGGTGCAAGCATGTTTTACTTTTTTTTTATTATACCAGTCTCACTATCAGACTGTTAATAAAAATGCATACTCAAATATATCTTTCAAGGTTTTCCGAGTAGCTCCCAACCTTTCCCTTCAGAAGCAACCTTTCGGTTCTATGAGTTTGGACCAAGGGTTTGTTGGTCCGAAGTCAGGATTCTACACAAGAAGATCGTCTTTGCAGGGGTTGACCTTACGAGCAACCAACGTGCACGTAAGCTCCTCACGTGCTCAAATGAGATGTGATTCACTTCTTTCTGTTGTTGTTTGTCAACCGTTTCTGATTTTCAGGATCCACCATTGAGTACTGTCGAGGTTGTTAACAACACAATGAAACTCGGAGGATTTTGCGGTCGCTTATGGAGAATTCTGGAGAAGCGAATGCAATTTAAGTGAGGCTAAAATATTTCACGAGCAGTCATCAACTAGAAATTGAATGTCAATGCAAATATATTGTTGTTCAAATGTTACAGAACGATCCACAGCATCCCCAAAGAGGGTGGCAATCGTTGGGAGGAAATGATGAATGCGTGTGAGGCAGGGGACGCCGATGTGACATCAACTTACATCACGCACACGTCCGAGAGAGACAAACGAGTCGACTTCTCTTTCCCTGTGGCCACGATACCGTAAGGAAACTTATTTTCTTGCGAAATATGCATCCGTATTTTATGGTACCATTTAGTAATAAAACCTAGATCTCTAATATTAAAAATTTCGTGTAAAGAACACGAATGACCTAATGGCAATTAATGAACTAATTAAAGCAAATATTTAAGTATAGACAAACCTGCATGACTGATAAATGAACAAAATTATAGGACCTAATGTATTCCATCCTCGTGTTTCCCTTATAGAATCAAAACAACGATCTAGCCATGGCACCAATGATGGGCATTGAAATTCAATAATTATATCATTTCTGCAGATGTCTCTTTCAAGTTTCAATATCACCCTCGCATTTTCGCTGACAGCCTCCGCATCTTTATATCACTGCACGACGGCCGTGACGTCCGCTGGAATGACTTCCTCACGCCATTCACCAAGCGTCTGTGGATAGCATTTTCCTTCACCACGCTCGGTATAGCCTTGGCGTCGGTTCTTCTTTATCGATGGTCCCAACGCCATGGGCGCGGTGAGAGCGACTACCCTTTGGGCGACGCCATATTTTTGGTATTTGGGGCAATCTTTTGTCAGCAAGGTAACTCCTATGAAACGTTGCACCCTGCGTCCAAATTCGCAAACCAGGGTTCAGGGTACTGAGAGAGTGCTGTTCCTTTGATTGGCTATCGTCGTGGTGACAGAAATTTACCCACGGGGTTATTGACAGCCCAAATTTGCGGATCTGGCTGTGGGGATTGCAGTGGAGCCAGGGCGCCAGCTGGTCCTTATTTTGTCAGGTGGTTATAACATTTCTGGCGTTCCGGTACTTTCATTTTATCCCGCGCAGTGACTATAAAATTACACTACCCCAGCTTCTGAATTTTTAAAACTTGTTTCTTCTTCAGGACACTCGACTTTACCGGTATCGACGCCATGCCGTATCATGCACATTTCGATGTACTTGATAGGGATGATGGCAATTATAAGCTACTCGGGTGTTCTCATTTCGAACCTGACTGTGAATATCCAGTCGTTGCCATTTGAAACGATGGAAGAGATTTACAAAGAGCGCAGCTATTCGTTCGGCATGGTCAACAAGTCACTTTCACACATTCTGCTGCAGGTGAATTTACGAGTCATATCTCGGTATCCAGATAAAAAGCCGTAGAGTGGTCTCTCAGTTAATAAGCGTGGCCATTTCTTCCGTTTACAGAAAGCCCAAAGTGGTCTTCTGAAAAAGCTTCACGATAAGCATGTAGCCAACAAACCACAAAATTCTCCGGCTAACTATAAAGTTGGTTTTGACAGAGTCTGTGAAAAAAAGTTCGCGTTTATTGCACTTTCCGAGGCACTTTCGCAATGGAGGGATAGTCTCAACTGTTCGGTTGTGTATCTTCCTCAGCAGTTTCTCACGTTCAGTGCTAGCTACGCTTTTCCTTTGGGAAGTCCGTATCGAGGTCTGTTCAATCACAAGTAAGAGTTCAATTTCCAAACGAAGGGTTACATTATATAGTCAGATATTACGCAGAGAAGTTGCATACTTTTCTGTAATGGAGCTTGATCGTAATCTCCTATTTTTTAACTATTCCAGTCTGTTCAAACTGATGAACGGAGGTGTCTTGAAAGATCTGCACCGAGGTGCCCTGAACGAGAAACCGACAACACCTTCTGAAGATCTCTCTCCCATCACACTCGAGTCGGTGACGCCGATTTTGTCCATCGTCGTCGCTGGAACGACGTTCGCCATCCTCTGTTTTACGTCGGAGCTTATGGTCGTGGCAATCGCGAAGAGATGTCGCCGCATGAAGCAGATGACGATCTTATGTAGACGGCAGAGGGTGGTGCTAAGGCATGTGCGACCACGAAAGACCGCGTGGTCGGAGGGTGGCCACTTTTTAGAATAACAAACAAATCTGTAATGCAATTGCATGACGACATAATTACTCGATTTATTGTTTGGCTCCCTCATGTTGCCGACAGAAGGCAAAATCATACTCTAGCGTGTCAACGTCATGGCATTACATAGACATCGTATGATTATATAATTGACATAAGCACCGCGTAATTGACATTTAATCAGTGGCCCGTGTTGTCTCATGACAAAACAGTTGTATTGATTCCACTGAGAATCAGAACAAACTAAAACTTTTGCCTCACCAAGTTTGTTTCGTTTGCCGTAATAGAAATGACGCGTAAATTATATGCTGGCAAAGGAAAACTTTTACAATTACGGGAAATATTTCAGGTTATAAATCTTTGAAGGTATCGTTGAAATCATACCATCGGGATCAATATTAAAGGTGTGAGTGCTGTTACATAGTTCCGATAAACGTAGAAATAATGTGTAATAGTCTAAAGGGAAAAGCTATCGGAATTTTTGTAGCAATTCTAAGTGTCTCGTCGTTTACATCAGCGGCGATCAGCCCAAAAGTGAGCCCAAAATTGGCATCCGGAGTTGTCACATCAATCCGTCAGTTTTTTCGATCCGATTGCGTCTACTTTGTGTCGTCCGGTAAGTGAGGTGTTCAATCAATGATTGAATAAAAATAAATATCGTCCAGTTGAAAGATGCAGTGCGATTTTGGAACGTAATGTTTAAAGGGAGCATTGGAGAGCGATCACATGTCGTCAAAGTACAGAAGCTTTTGGGACAACAGGGTGCAATTTTTACGAAAGCTCTCCCTTACGTCACTCTGCACGAGATGACGAAGAAGCTCAGGGTTTCGTGCAACGTTCCTGTCTATGTCATGTTCTCCGACAACAATGACATCAAGGCATTTTTAACAGAGGTAAATAAATGCTACAAGTGACCGAATTAATACAAACTTGAATAAGTAATTATATATCTTGTTGCAAAAATAACTGTAGTGATTTACTTCAATAAACCGATTGATAACGTCAAAATTCGGAAAAATCCTAAAGCCAAAAACTCATATAGATTTGGATCTATAATGTGATTTTTCCGTGTTTAATTTTGCGTAAGTAACTAATTATTAACATTTCGCTTGTGAAACAGTCAGGTCCTGGTTAGTATCAATAACCGTACCTTTAGGATTACCGTGGTCCTTAGCCATAGAATAAAGGCAGCAGGCGCATTTACAGCTGTGTTGCACTGCGCGCCATATTTTCACTCAGGTTTACCATTCGTGCTGCGCCGCGCGGTACGACGCGACGCGCAGCACGGCTCTAAATTCGTTCGAAACCTTATTCTGATTACCCCTGATGAGTATTTTCTTCGTTCCCACCCCTTTGATAGGCAGCTGAGAAGATCAATCTAGCAGTATCAGTTTGGCTGCTGATGATGATGACGGCAAGAACAATCGACGACTTATTCTCGAGCGTGTACATTCCGTTCGACGTGAAGCTGCTTGTCGGCCAGCAGTTGGCTGACGACGAGGTGACGCTTACCGAAGTCTACCGAGTAGGGAAGAACACCACGCTGCAGAAGAGTCCGTTCAGCAAATGGACACCGCTCAAGGGGCTGGGGCCGCTCGAGGAGTTTTACATTCGCCGGCGGAGTTTGAAAGGGCTAGTGTTGAGAGGAGCAGACGTGCATGTAATTGGCAATGGGTTACAGTACCTCTGGGTGCACATATCTTTCAAACAATAACCAAAATACAGTACTTGCTGCTCTATCTCTATGCAATATGTGATTTTAGAATCCACCGGTGTCAACGCTGAATAAAACATCAGAGAATAAGACTCTCCTTGGCGGGTTTTCAGGAGAGGTTTGGAAAATCCTTGAACGAGATTTGGATTTTACGTAAGTATTATATTTCACAAAATTGTGGCTGTCATTCATATCTAAAAATCTCCAGGCTCGGAGTGTTGAAAATCGTTGAAAATCGTTGAAATTCAGCTATTCAAAAAACATCGGTGCAGGTGTGGTGCCCTTATGAGAGGGAACTTAAAAATCTCAGACTTGATCAGTTACACTCAAATTAAGCTATTCGCGCCGTTTAGATAGGACAAAATTTACAAACAGGAGTAATAAATCTTATCGAAATATGGTTACCAGAGGGAGATCTGCTGAAGGAAGCGGCTGTTTACCTGATACATACCCTACAGTAAATGCATTTAGTTTGGAACAAAAATTCTTACATGCGCCCACAGAATTTATTCCAGGGGGAGGGAATTTTGTATTGGTTCCAGGGTGCCTAGTATAGAAAGATTCTTGTTGACGTGTATTCTCGTTCCCCGTTTGATTCAACAGGAGAACGAGAATTTCCGTCAATCTTTTGAAACTGGCACACAGATTCCAAAGCCTTGCACCAGATTACGAGAAACACGACAATGTTAGAGTTCAGAATTCTCGCACATTTGACGTCACACTGGCGCTGTGCTAGAGTGTGGAAAATCATAAGAAACGGCGCCATAGATTTTTTTTTCCTGATGAACGAGTAATTAGTTCTCAATTCTTAGGACTGTCCACCAAGAGCCTACCGACGGTGGCATGTGGGGAAACCCCAAAGGAAATGGAACCTGGAATGGGATGATCAACATGCTTCTGAACGGTGAAGTCGACGTGATTTCCAGCACCACGACAATGTCCTCAGAGCGTACTCAAGTAGTCAGCTTTGCCATACCTCTCTTCACATCAAAGTGAGTGAAGGAGTATTTTTGCATTTCGATGAACTTCCGTTACAAGGCCCAAAAATGCAAATCTGCTACTTAACTTTATTTGGTACAATCGTGTGGTATAGGGATTATTCCACACCTTTTCGTTAAGAATGGCCGCGGGAAATTCTAGATAATCGCTACTAAGGTAGCCGGTTGTCAAGATCGAACTTAAAACTCTTCAACAGCAGGACACGGGCACGCTTTATAACTTCGCTTCCAAACTCGATGTCATAATTTGAAGTCAAAAACTAAGAACTACGCCTTATGGGGTCTGTAATCCTCTAAAATAAATCTTCCACGTAGACTTAAATTCATCGTGGTAGTCTTCAATGACCTGTAAAAACCATTGAGGCAATCTTTTTGATTTATAAAAACTATTTACGACATGGGTTAGCGCGCGGGGACTCGATTGACGCAAGAATAGCACAGGAATATGCGTAAAATTCAACACGTTTCTTCAGTAATCACCTGACTGTGGCTAAAATAAACTACCTTTCAAGAGCCAATTTTTTACTGAGCGTCACCGCAATTTTGATTGATCAAAAATACTCCTAGATGGTCAGGGCCGCAAAAATTCCTGTTTGATTTCAAATGCGAGATTTCGACTTGAGAACCCCAGGTGAAAAATGGTGGGTTTAATAAGTTTTTCTCAGGCGTGTGAGTGTAACATTTTTCTTTGTGCTTCTTAATTCCGAACTGACAGCCAGCTATTGGTGTGATTTATTTGTTTACGGGGTTACATCCCCTTTTACTCATTGTGTTTAGACCCATTGACATTTTCCACGTAGGTACCAGGTGTACATTCGAAAACCCGACAGGAAAGCTGTGAACTGGAATGATTGGTTGGCCCCATTCAGTCCCCGGCTGTGGATTGCCTTTCTGATACTGTCAGTCATATCTGCCGTACTGATGGTGGGGGTGTGCTATCTGGTTCGACGCTTGGGTAGTGGCGAATCCAAACTGACGCTCTACGACCAAATGTTCCTTATTTACGGGGCACTGATTTGTCAGCAAGGACAGGAAGGTACACCCAAGTCGTGGTCTTGCAGGATTCTCTTCTTCATTGTATATGTCACAGGTGTGTGTGTGTGTGTGTGTGTGTGTGTGTGTGTGTGTGTATAAGGCAAATTTTGTAATAATTTATATTTTAATTTCCGTGAGTGAGTGTCAGTAATTGATTTTCAGGAGTGATTCTCATAAGCAGCTATTCAGGATCTATAATATCTAACTTGACAGTTTTTCGACTGGATCTACCATTTAATGATCTTGAAGGACTTCTGAAAGATGGAAGTTACTCGTTAGGGATGCTTCGAACTACGTTCGTCTTTGAGATATTTAAGGTACATGGTGACTTTTATGTCTATGGGTTTTTCATTCGGGCTCGGTTTAAACGACCTCAAAATTCTTGTGTTTTAGAATACCCAAAAAGGCCTGCTAAAAGAACTGTTCACGAAGCACATCACAAACGATCCAAAAAACATCATTGACCAAGATCTTGACGGATTTCAGCGAATTTGCGAGACAGACTTCGCTTACATTTCTAGTCCCGAAGCCGTTTCTCAGTGGCGAGATCGTTTCAACTGTTCCATCGTGTTTTTGCCTCAAGTATTTGTAGAATACACCTCCAGCATTGTCTTTCCTGAAGACAGCCCTTACATAGGCCTTTTTAACTACAAGTAAGTTTTCAAAAGAAGTTCTCGAGGGTTAAAGTGACGGTAGATTGTTGTTTGGTTTATGAACCTGCAGAGCACCATAGTATTAGATACCCGATTTGGTGGCCATAGTCAAAACTATACTAGTAATTACTTGTAATTAAAAATAAGCTATTGGTATTAAGAAATGTATTAAAATTAAGAAAACTAGTTAATACTCCCAAATTCACGCTGTCAATGATGACCATGTATTATTCCAAAAGACATGACTATCCTAATTGCCCATAATTGAGAACCTCACCATCGTCCAAGTGCATCCACAATGAAATACTTATTTTCAAAAACACTGTTGGTAAATGAGTTTAACTGCTGAGAACTTCTAACAAGCTGCCATCGTTTCGCTAACTATACTGAAAGCTTCTTCGGGGCAAGTGCCGACTGGCCGCGAAGTTCTCAGCAGTTAAAACCATTTACTAACAGTTTTTTTGAAAAAAAAGTGCTGACATTAGTCAGAAGACATGAGTCTTAAGAATTTAAATACTAATTTGTTCGTCACCGACTCTTGGACCAGAGCTCTCTTTGAACATCGATACTCAATATTTCTCAATTTCCAGACTCCTCAAACTAGTCAACAACGGCGTTCTCCGTAAAATCTACCGCACGTTCATGGGTCAAGTAGATGAAGTCGTTCCAAGAGGCTTCAACAGTATCGTTCTTGAAGACGTGACACCAATGTTGACCATCGTCGCGGGAGGTGTCATGGCAGGAGCGTTGCTCGTAGGATCGGAGCGGCTATTGATGAAGTACGCCATCCCGTCGCTCATCTACAACGGCGTCACTCGGGGTATTACAATAGCCGAAAACTGGACGAGGAGTTTCTTTAATTCTTTTCGCAAACGTCGTTTGGAACCAGACCGTAATCGACGAACCAAGAGAAGAGAAGAACAAGTGAGGCCTCGAAGGGATAACTTCGTGCCGATTAGACATCTGAAGTAGCTACATTATATCTGTGCAGTTTCTGATGTGCCGAAAACTGAACCATACGAGCTGATATTGTAAACTATCAACCACAGTACTGCACACTTTTACGTGCGTGTTAATTCCCTTTAGAATTGTTGGTTTGCTGTTCATTTTTGTGGAGCGTCGTGACTCGTGAGGAGAAAAATGATTTCACCATAAAATTTCACGTCTGAAACTGATACACTTATAATTTGTAAATGGTTTGCATGCTCTTGTTCACAGTGCTTAACATGCGCTAGGCGTTCCTATGATGTTCCTAGAAAATGTTCGTTTAGGTAAGGCGTTCAATAAAATATGTGTTAATTATCATTCAAATAATAATTGATAAGGCCCATATCTACTAAAACATGGCACAAATACCAACTATATTTTGAGAACTACGAATTTCATCAGGGAAAGATCAAAAGAGTAAACATTAACTACTTGGCCCACAGTTCGATACCAAATGTTTAATGACGCCGCCTGTTAGATACAGATCAAACGCATTATATTTCACGTAGGTATCGCACTATCTCCTTTTCCGTAACACGTTTTAGTCAGACTAAATTAGTTCATAAATCAAACAACTAAATATTCAAGTTAGGTATCAACTGAACTATAAAACTAAGCAGTTCACATTTACTTTTTTAATCCCATTATTTTAATCGAGTACTTGAACCAGACAATACACGTTACAAGTTAAAACGACAGGCGTTGGCTAAGAATCATGAAAAATATGAGAAAAAATATTATTTCGGTGTTCTTCAGTGTGATGAGTTCAATTTCAATTGAAGCTGACTCGAGTGTCAAATACTCGAGTGTCAGCCCAGAACTGATATCTGGGGTGGTTAATTCGATCAGTCGTGTATTTCGCGCAGACTGCATTTACATGATGACTTCTGGTATGTAGACAAACAAGTTTTGCACAAATCAAATGCTATACCTATAATGACTTGATTTCTATGAAACTCGGATGGGTTGTAAATTGGATTCTCGTATACAGTATAGGCTATTACGTACGCTTTAAAAAAATCGAAAAAATTTAATGCTGACGTTATTTTTTTCAGAGAAAATGGATGACCATTTGAAGGTAGTCAACGTTCAAAAGCTTCTTCGAGAGCAACACCAGGTGCTCGTGAAGTCGCTTGCTTATCGAAATCTTCACCAGATAACAGCCAAATTGCGGAGGCCTTGTAACGTGCCTTTTTATGTCATGTTTTCGGACAGCCTGGAAGTAGTAAGGCCGTTTTTGAAAGGGGTATATTGTGTTTTTACATTAAAATTTACAAAAAAATGATAATATGTTCATTGCTTTCAATTCAGAATTCTCTAGTGGAAATTAACAACGCTGATTTATATTAATAAATAATGTTTTCTATAGGCATCCGAAAATATCAAGCTCTCTGAATCCATATGGCTTCTGATAATGGAGACTTTGGATTCTATCGAAGATATCTTTTTGAACGTGTACATCCCGTTTGACGTTCAATTCTTAGTTGCACAAAAATTAGCATCAAGCGAAATAAATCTGACCGAAGTGTTTCGAGTGACGAAAATATCGCCCTTGCAAACGATTCAGTTCAGCGTTTGGGATCCAAAAACAGGTTTGGCGCCCTTTGAAACGGAGTTTTATCTTCGCAGAAGTCTCAATGGGCTGGTCTCCAGAGGAGCCAGCGTTCAGGTACAAACGGAAAATACATTTTTGGACATTTTTGGTTTTTTAACCCACGCATTTCACGGTTATTGCTGTACACGTACAGGATTATTCACGTTTTTTTTCCATAATCTCAAGAATGGGCCAATGTCTTCAGTAAAATACAACACGGAAACCAAAAAAGTGGAACTAGGTGGATTTTCAGGCGAGATTTGGGGAATTCTGGAACGGGAAATGGATTTCACGTAAGATTTCTTTGCTGATTCTTCTCTTTGCCAACTCGCATTATGTGTTGCATAACCAAAGTCATTTCCATCCTAGAACGATCCACAGCCTTCCAACGGACGGCGGGAGGTGGGGCAACCCCAAAGGAAATGGCACCTGGGACGGGATGGTCAATATGGTGCTGAAAGGGGAAGTGGACTTTATTTCGACATCGACCGCAATGTCTGTGGAGCGCACCCAGGCGCTGCACTTTGCTCTGCCACTCTTTAAGTCCAAGTAGGTGCCGAAGTTTCGAGACCTAAACTCAGCCCCATTCAGGAAAACTGGGTTCAAGCCACTAACTTCGGGATATTTGTCTATTTTTTAGGCGAAATAACTATTCTGGTCCGTGATAAAAAAAATGAAACATTCAATGAAAAATATAATTTGGTTCATTGTAATTTAGAAAAAACGACAACACTGAAAAAAAAGTAATAATGTATCTATTGGATTTCAAAGTTTACGGGTGGAGTTGAGCTCGTTAAGGGTATAAAATGTTAAATGGGGGTTGTAAAAGGAAAACAAGAAGGCATGAGCATACTGAATACGGAGATTACATTTCTTCACATCTGTATACCGTAGCCTGATATCATGGTCAAGTACCTATGTAAGCATGTAACTTCTGTATTATTTTGTTGTGACTAGGAAAAGGGTTGATATGTTGTCATTCCTTCGTCTCGTCGTCTCTATTGTAAACAAATTTTGCTGTTGAGTTGTGTTGAGTGGCAGTCACTACCCCTAGTATAGCCACCGTAAACCGTTATTATGACGCGCGATGGGTCTGAAGCTCGAAACACGTTGCCTGTCTCTCTCACACTTATAATATTTTGGGG
>QKMV01002800.1:0-12550 GCA_003287335.1 Lednia tumana
GGGGGGGGGGGGGGGGGGGGATTTTCATATTGCAACGCAAATATCGAAAAAGTTGTGCGTCCTATTGCCTTCCTGATAAACTTTGTATTCTTTTGTGGGCGATTTATCCTCGATTCACCTCTATAAGTCATGTGGCATGCTAAAAATGTTTAAATATTTAAATATCCCGAATTGAACTTTTAAAACATCGTGCTTGTTTACGAATGTGTAAGTTCAATTGTTCAATAGTTTGTTTTTTAACTAAACAAGGCGCTTTAAAATTAGCCATATTTATCGGGCTGGCAAACGTAATTCGTGTACCAATGTAATTGTATTTTTATCTCATCCGTTCCAAACTCGTTGCTATAACCACAGCCATATGTGTGAAAAACGTTATCCATTCTGGTCGCTGGTGTTGACTTCCTACTCGTTTTTATTTTGCGCGAACGATGATTTCATCCACCGTTATATCCTTGCAATATCTCGACCTACTTTATACCAGATTTGAACTCCATCCGTTTGAACTTCAGAAGCGTTCATTGACAAAAGGAAATCAAGCCTTCCTTTATGGTCTGTAAGTTCTAAGGATATCGATATCAAAGAAGGCGGATAGCTGGTACTGCATCTCAGCGCTTGACGGTTACATGCAATGTGCATTTAGACTGCATAGTGCATGTGTGAGTGCATAGTAACGTTTTGAGTGAACATTTCGCGATTCAATGAACCGGGATGTGAGAATCCAAATAGGATATATTGAAAACATAGGTGTTTATTCTTTAGCGTTAGCTGCTAATTATTAGCATACTAGAAACCTCGTTAGCTAAGGTTAATATCATAACCACACATTTAGTCAACCTCATTTCAAAAGATGCAGTTTTTTCTTTGCAGAATTGCCAACGCGAAAGAAAAACAAACTGCCAGTTAGCACTAAACTAGGCTGTATTTGGGACAGCCGGATTCTGTGTGGTGCAGTGTGATGATGAACTTCCGTGTTTTTCATGGTGTTGGTGTTGGTATGCTGCTTGATTGTTGCTATTCTGCTATGCGTTACTTTCGTTTCATTAGAGCTGTCACGTGCGCGATGGATTATTGGTTTCTCACCTTTTCCTTCCAGCCTCCACACCTGTTTTCCACAACGCGGAAGATGCAGACAAAGCGGTGGTGCTCCCGAGGTGGCTTCTAATTAGATTTTTCACAAGGAAAATAGACATTTTCTTGGAAATCTATTGAAATTAACAGTAGGTATTTTGTCGGACCTTTTACTAGATTAAATATGACAGGGTGTTTTATGAACAATACACGTCCAAAAATGTACCGTTCCTTATAGTTTTGAGTAAAAGCTCACTCAATTTTTCGTCTAAGGCAAATCTTTTAAAATACATTATCCCTTTATTTTGGTCCAGCCGTCTCCAGCGAAATATTCATTTATTTTCGAGACGATCTCTTTTGGAATAATGAAGCGTACGCTTCCTTGTCTAAAACATAATGCCGCTAATCCCAAAACCTGGTTCTAGTATAGCCGCCAACAAGCCCACAAAGGTAAGCTTTTGGGAATCTCGGTGGTCATTTTGTGGTCAATTCCATCACAAACAATGTTTTACAAGTACGCCTTCTTCACGTCAACAATACACTCGACAAGGTACTAGAAAGAGTAGCTTTATAGTGAAAAGTATAAATCTTCTCTTTCATCTCTCGAACTGCAAAAGAGCAACGTTGCAAATAAATAAGGGAACGTGTTAGCAAAGAATGAAAGCAGGAAACGCATCGATCGCGCCGTCGCACGTCGATCGGTCATCATGGACACATTGGTCATCGCGGTCAATTGCTTGGTAATATGCCGTTGGTTTTGTTGGATGCTCCTTTCAATTCACCATTCAGCTCAGAACACCTATTGAAATGAATACAATAAAAGGCCTTTTTAGCTTATGTCCTTTTATTTTGCTAACTGACCAGCTTCCATCAAGCCCCAAACAGATACATCTCTCTCGGCTCCATTGACCAGAAGGTGTATATCTTCGCCAAAAAATCTGTGATTGCTATCGTAAGCTACTCGAACAAATGTTAACACCTAAAACGATCATACTACCACTTATCAAGATCAATCGTTTTATACACATCTAACAGCATGCGCCGACTAACGGGTACAGAAATCAAAAAATCAGAACCACAGAAGTCTTTGACCTAGCGGTATAAGTCACTGGGTTGATACTTAGAAGGCTGTGCCAGCTATTAATATTTGCGGTTTTCCGTCATTTCCACAAAATTCTACATGAACTATACCAAGTTTGCGATTGTTTCTAAACTGTAAGGTTACGGGTACGTTCACCCTCGCACGTGTAATGCTCTGGAAAAGCCCCCTAGGCGCTGGAAATGCCCTTGCGGTGTAAAAGATGCCCCAAAATTGAAAGCTGCGTCTTCGCATTTTTTGCAAACATAATTCTAAAACACATATAATATAAAAGATGTCAAATAGGTTAATTAAAAATACGTTGGAAATCATCTGTGATTTATTGTCAACCACTAAAGAAGGTCAAGAAATTTTTCCAGATTGCTGGGTTCAATTTAATTTAAAAAGCGCCAGATTAAATTAAATTAAGTATCCTTTTTTGATATGAATTTCAGAAGATTGCTCAAGTGCTGATCACTTTGTAGATTAAATCCTGACTAAAGTAGTTAATAGTAGTCCAAGCTGCATTACACAAGGCAAAAGAGGATAAGAATGCTGCAGTTCTCTAATCATCTTGCCCTGTCCCGAGTTCTCCAAACAATGTAAAATTTTCCACGCGCCATAAAACCAGCGGCTCAATCCAGAATGTTGCAAAAAATCATCGCTTTGCCCCTTGAGGACTTCACGGTTGCTAAAACAATCTCTGATCCCTGGACTCCAGTGTAGGGATTACTTAAGAAAACTATGAAAAAACTAACAATTTACTTGTAAATACACATTGCAATGAAGTATTAATTCACAGCCCCGCAAATTTTGAGTCATTCGGATTCGTCACATTTGTAAAAAAAAAAGTCCACATGCCCCCTTCATATACATGAGGGGCCGAAAATAATGGCATTAGAGAGTATAAAGACATCAACTAGAGATTAAAGGTGAGAGATATCGATGAGAGTCATTTGAGATAGGCTTATACTGAGCTTGGCACTGCCAGTCTCAACTCGTCGTCGAGATATTCACATTGGTATCTCATAAGCGGAGAGTTCAACGCGCGTGTTGACGCCAACTCATGGCCTGCATCGCCGCTCACTATCGAGTTATTTATGCACACACAGAGTTATTTTAGACGATGTCCAGCTGATAAATGTTTTTTGTTGTTGGTCAGCGAATGATCTGTCAATGCCTATTTATGAATATCTGCACGGGGATTTAAACGGCGTGGACAGATGGATTTGCCATCTGGACCCCGGATGACCACCCGCCTGTTGACCAGTAGCTGTTTTGGGGCCAGTCCAGTTAGCTCGTCGGCAAATTGCTCGTTTACTTCTTGCAAGGTGCGAAATGATAAATGATGCGTATTGCTGTAGGTGTTGGGACGGCCGAGAAAGCTAAAAGGTCTTTTCTTGCGTGTGAAATTGGAAATGAGGTCTCTCCATGACCCAGGAATTCGATGCGAAAGCAAATTAATTTGTCAAATACATCAACCTGAGTGTGACTCGACCTTTTTTATCGTTTATGAGGGAAGAACATCGTGAATGATCAAAAATGAGACACTGAGAACAAAACATAGACTTACAATAATAATGTCTTTAGATAAATCACCGATTTCTTCCTTTCGACACTGTTGAATCCCGCTAAATCCGGAATCCAGCCCACAGAATTGCAATTTTTGCACTACTATGGTCTCGACAGGTATCCAATTTGATTTTAAGTGACGAGAGAGGCCGGGATTGGGAAAGGGGAAGATGAATGGGGGTCAATAAAACTGCTAATTAACAGGGTAACACTGCAAAGAACTTCTAACAAACAAACTCCCAAAATTTCGCGAACTATACTGTTCCTCATTCGCCCTGAGGAAGCCTACAGTATAGTTTGCGAAACGTTGGGAGTTTGGAAATGTGTTAGTTGGGAGTTTGTTTGTTAGAAGTTCTTGGCAGTGTTACCCAGCTAATTAACAGGTTTTTTGAAAACTAGTACTAAGATTAAGAAGAAGACATGAGTTGAAAGAAATTAATAATAAATAGGGGTGTTTAAGAAGAATCCGTACCGTGTGGTAGAGGAACTATCCCATTATTTGCCCACAACCAGGATAGCCGGCAAGCTCTAGGCAGGCTCGAACTTGGGACCTCCCGATGAGAGGCATGCACTCTCACGCTGACAATTACGCTAGTTGTTTACTTAATTGCCATTATAATTTATTGTACAGAATATCAGCAAGAGCCAAACCAGCTGTTCAGCGTTACAATTAATAAACGAGAGCCGGTGGTGAAGAAAACGCTGGGTTCTGAAATGTTGTTTCTTTGCGATTAATTTGAAGGATCAAAATGCAGTAGCAGGCCTCGTAGTCTGGACTTTGTCGGTAAAATATCTCTCGTCGCATTTAGTTCCGAATTTAAAGTCAAACTTAGGAAACATACTCATTCTCGTTAAATGCTTCCGGCCACAACGCGGAAATGTTTGGTAATTACTCGTATCATCAACAATTAGGTAAATTACATGTTATCTAAGCTGAAAATCGTCGCATTCCTGTATTGTTAATTTGCATACTAAACTATCTAGGTATGACTGACTTGAGAGATACTATTGTAGTAGAAGCAATAGATAAAGGTAAATATACAATTAGTCCTTGACTTAGATTCAAATGTCAAAAGATTTTGTGTCACTTCCTTTCAAATACGGAACTGCGTATGGATTTTACCGTAACTGATTGTTCGATTGGTAATTACGGATTAGTAATGAATTGCATGTTCATTACGAAAGACATTTACGGTGCAATGTCAGTACCAAGACATCCATATGAGTCACAATTTACTATACGAAAGAGAAAGCAATCGAAATGGCGAGAACCATTTTACTATCCGATGACTCAGATGTATCAATACATTTTTGGTATTTTCTGAGTCGCAACAAAAGTGATGCAAAGTAAGCTTATGTAACTACTAACTAGATTCGTCACCTCAACGCAGAAGTAGTTTCTCTCCATGAAATTCCCCTAAAAATGTGTTTTTGAGCGCGTCTGCGTTGTAATTTGAAGTTCCCAGATTCGATTCTGGTGACCAGCTATCGAGACTATCTACACACGATTTCTGATGATCATGTGAGGCAGTTACTGGGGTGTTTTCATCCCCAACTGGGTTGAAATTTCCTAGCCTCCATTCCTGATCCATTTACCTCAAGGGAGCTCCATCGCTCATTTGATACAACAAAATATATACGCTCAAAAAAACTGATATCATAAATTGAGTTTGAATGCCAAGAAATTCACAATAATTTTCAAAAAAATTGGTAATTAACTGGATAACTGTAATAGGAATTAAAAGAAGATCCGAAAGAAATAAATTCACTGCAACTTCCCAACGTTTCTTAAAGTATGCTCATTACTTCTTCAGGGGTGAGATTACGAGATGAAGGCTGGCTGAGGGGCAACTGGGAAAACCCACCCGATTTTAAGTTTGTTTTAATTACTGATGCTAAACCGCATGAAGCAGGGACACCAAAATTGGTTAACTCCAAGAGAATTTTACTGGCTTTCTGACAAAATGTCTTTCAAAATGTTATAATAACCAGTTTTTAAAATTACCTGCTTCAAAACGAAAAATATGATAATATCTCCTTTAAAAGAAGGTGATTGAAAAAAGTTAAAAACTCACATTTTAAATACCTTTTGCCAGAATGCCAGTTGAATTCTCTTGGAAGTAACCAAGTTTGGTGCCTACCACTAATTGTTTAGCTGCAGTGATTGAAAGAAAAAGCTAATCTGGTGTGTTTTTTAACCTGTCCCTCATTCCACTTCAAGATAAGAAGATAGATATTGTTTATAACAAATTTTATACACGGTCCAAAAAACAACCAGCCCTATGGACTCAAGATGAGATAATCCTCCAACATGCTAAAAGTTCACCCATTTCTGTCGTATTGGAACTAGTGTCAACTTGAAGTGTGTGCCGATCACCTGTCCACCCACGCCACCCAGGGAGTGAGTAGCGATGGTCAAGCCCTTGACGAGCCCTTACAAAAATATGTTGATGCCACGTGCCCGGTGCCACATTGTTCAGAACGGTTGACCAGCGGCTAGCGAGCGTGTTAAACCTACTTGGTCCATTGAACATATCCGCTGGACACGAGGCTTGTCAGCCTCGGGAAATGTATTCAATCTGCTATCATAATCATGAAGCGCGCGTATTACAAGTTTGAGGTCATTCCAAGGGAGAACTCCAGCATCGACCAATTTGCATCTACACAGCTTTTTTAAATGACACGGTTTAATATAAATTGTTGGAAAATTGGTAGAAAACTTGAAAATATGTCTTTTCATTATTAAATTCTTCTTAATTCATGTCTTCTGCCTAATTTCAGCACTAGTTTTCAAAAAAAAATGTAAGTAAATTGGGTTTCACTGCCGAGAACTTCTATAACAAACAGACTGCCAACGTTTCGCTAACTGTAGTGAAAGCTTCTTCGGGCCGATTGAAGAAGCTTTCAGTACAGTTTGTTAGAAGTTCTCCGCAGTTAAACCTATTTGCTAACAGTTTTTTTGAATGCCTTTTCATTATTTTTTAGTTTCAATTGTTATATTAAATGCATCCTGTTGATTTTATTTTGTTTGGTATGTTTGTCTGTATCCAGCCTCCATTTTTTGTGTTTAGAACTATACACTTTGCGCAAAAATATTTTTAGAAAATACCTCTTACAATAAGAAAATACACAATACCATACAATCACGATATTCAATAGGTCTAAATAACCTAGGTCATAAAACCGCTGTCTCCAAAAAACTTGCAAAAACTTGCACATTTTTCTAAGCTGTTTTACATCTAGTTCCTCTTTCTGTTAAAAAAGTAGTATTTTTCCATGTTTTCATCTTTCCTTTTACTATTTTAACTGCACTCTTTGTCCTTTCCTCAGTGTCCAGCTGAATTCCAGCTTGAATTCCTCCCATCCATCATTTGCGTACCCAATCTCTGTTCCATTCCGATAATGCAAATTTATAAAATTGCGTTCATTTTCATTTTGATCATCTCACTTTTGCGAGTGCGAGAAATGTGGTTTTCAGAATGCCCGATGGAAAGCTCTAGACTGGTCGAAATTGAGAGTTACGGTTTGAGCGTTCCGTTGAAAAGTGCGTTGGTTTCCATCAAAAGTAGGCCACACTCTCGACTTGCTTCTTGGATGTGTCAGCTTCGCGTAGGAATCCTCTACGTGCGTCGACTCACGCTGCATTCGAATCTAGCTCGACCTAGTTGTATCACATTTTGTACTAGTGCCTTTTATTTCGGTAACTATAAGCTATTTGACTTTCTTCATTACGGGTCGTTACCCCCAAACGTCTTAATGGAATATTCCAGATGAAGTATGAAAATACTTTGCTACTTTCCTTTGAAACAAGAAAGTACGCGCAGGCATACTCTGCATTTATAACCATACTTTCCGAAAATTTTGATGGAACTAAATGTTTGAAATGTCTTTAAGAATTTCAACGTCATTTGAAGCAGAGCAAGACATGAGAATGCTTTTTGAGCTTTTTGAGAGCCTATTTCCAATATATCGTTCCACTCATGAGGGAGCTTCTGCAGTTATAGTCATCAATCTGCGCCGTGTCAGACACAGCGCAATGCTGCTTATCTTCGGTGATCTCGCGAGAACCGGTGTATCCAACACGCCACCGTTCAGTTATTACACTGGATGTTTTATAACAAATTCTCTTCTGTGTTCCTCCTAATTAGTTTTAATCCATACGAGCGGCCTTCTTTAAAAAACTAGACTGTATATCAGGGTTGTTTCTCATTTTTATGAATTTGCATCCAGGAATTGGGATGTTGTGTGTATTTGAATGCAGAACAAAGCCTCGAAAAATCGTGTTTCGCAAAACAATCGCTATGCATTTTATTTGTAACCTATAGTCCAGACTTGAACACGTCCAGATTCTTCTCCTGAGCCTCCTTCCAATTGCGTATCCCCCTTAAAAACGATACCCAATTCCCTGGGAAGAAAAAAACTTAATGGAGTTCACATCGTGTTCACTGGAGCTTCCGGGTTCCCACAATAATCTTTATCTATCATCTTTTCATCCCTGTCTTACACGCTGCTAGATCTTATTCTTTTCTCATCATTATCACATCCCTCTCAAAAAACGGTACCTTAACATTTACACCCTCTTTACAGCGTGACCAGGCACCCTGGCCTCATCTCCTACTCCATTAGCTCTACAGATACCGTTAGGTACAGTGTGCTCCAAGGTATCTCAAACCGAAATCTATCATCTGTTACAGATTAGATGATGTAAGATAAAATCCTTTGTGGTTGGCGATTACGGCTGACTTACAAACCGAAATTATCCTCATGCGGTTGCACCCACTAGAGTATTGATATCTAAATGGATGTAATTATTTAATTCGAAAATTTGACATAAATTTCTTCAGGGTATGTTCTTCCATTAACGATACATGTTTTTAAGATTGTGAAATTATTTTAGAGGACACCCAAGGTTATATTCAGTCTATTTACCGTTATATTTAACCTGCAGCACCCTCCCCCTAAATAATAGACACCCTTGAATCACTTCTGTTGATGCACCTTTGACGAGTGTTTGATCGACTGGGGAAGATATTCAAGAAGCTGTTCTGTTGAGATCGGTAAGAAAATCATCTATTTGTATTCAAACGTGTACATGGTGATAGTTGCGTTTCCAAGAAAATTACGATTGTTCAGTTTTGTTAGCGAATTTTCCCCACGATTTTGAAACGATTTTGTGCTAGCTAGGAAAGCCAGTGAAGATTTAACCTCAGTGAAATATTTTTTATTTCAATGTTCCCATGTGATGACATTATTTTTTGATATTTGAATAAAGAAGTAATTTTAAACCTCTAAACTATTTTTATAACGCAATACAGCTATCAAATACAGCAAGTCTACACTTAAGCATGCTGATCAGTAAAATTAGCCAACCGATACCAATTCAACCTCATCAATAACGCTTAAAAACAAATACAACCCATTTTTTCATCCATATTCGCCATCATGATCTATGACAGGTCAACGTATGGGCGTCACAACACCACCAGATGTAGGTTTATGTTAATTCATGCTAATCCTCGTCTTATTTTCATTTTGGTTGCAGCATCTATCCCTCCACCGGCGAACCGACCTAACGAAATGCTGCTTGCCATTCCCGGCCGTGAGTGCAAGAGAGACATCTAACAGCGTGGATATGCCGAGTTGAATGGCCGCACTACCCAACCTGACCCAGATCCAGTGTCGCGGGGTCGTTGGCCCTATGTCGTCACAGCTCGTGACCCAGTTCTGGATGAGGTGAATGCACCTCCTTGCGATTCTTCTATGCTTGACGTCACTTCTCTCATCTCTTCTCTTCTTGTTGTCTCTGCCTCTCGCATTTGGTATACGTCCGTGGTACACGACCGATTGATGGAGTTCCGATCACGATCTAGTTTGGTTACCATGGCAATTAGAATTGGTCGACAATGACCTTTACGCGTGGCCAGGATGGTGGCGTCTGCAGTGGAAATTAGAAGGGGGCTGGGAGGGGCATGATTAAGTGGGGGTGGGCGAGCGTTTTACAGAAATAGAACTATATTTAGTTTTGCGACTTTTTGGATGAGTTTATGCAGTGGTGTTTTGGATTTTTATGTTTATTATTCAATCCAGGCTATGAAAAGCTTCCCTTAACACCTAATGGTGCTTCCCTTGCCTTAACTTTTACGAAGAAATCAGGAAGCGGAATAATTTCCTGTGCACACATATACGTTCAGTTTTGTCGCCGACAGAAAATCACGTATTTTATTTTGGGCTTTCCCAAAAATGTCAGTAGCCAAGTTTTGCCGGTGGGATGGACTTCTGGTGGGAAACCGAGCCCCACAGTGCGGAAAACATCAAATATGTGGGTTGTACAAACGACATACCAACTCACCTTTATGTAAAGGTTGTTACACCAAAACCGATTGCGTGCAGCGTACTCTTATAATTCGGTGATATTGTTCCGTCCATTGAACGATCCCACGTGCTCCGTTTAGGCCGTGGCGTGTGTTGCATGAACTTCTCTGAAATGACTTGGAATGGTTTGGTAGCCGGTCCTTGGCATTGAACCTGGGACCTCCCGTTTGCAAGCCGTGCTCAGGAAAGATTTGGGCGAAATATCTACTCTGCGACATAGATATTTAATCCCATTGGTATTAAGTTTACGAAGTTTTAACCAATAACAAATGGAATATTGGTGATATCAAAACACACTGCCACATGGTGTGTCATCCATTGTACCATGCCGACAACTTTGATGAACCGAGAACTATCAATATACAATGCCAGCTATTTTCTATATTTGTTTTTGGGAACCTACAACTGTATCCTAGTTGGTAGCCCCTTTAATATCAATTAATGGACCCTTTAAAAATAATTAAGTCACTAGTCAAAGGGGGTATGCCGCAAGTTGTTTTCAATGCAGAGAACCAGAGAGCGGCACTGAAAGAAGTTCCAACCTTTCTTCGAGACTATTGCCACCTACAATGCAGAATAAGTACTCAAAGGTGTTTCAAGTTGCCGTCCGGTGGCAGCACTGACATAAAATTTGAACCATTAAAAAAGTGCTGATTCTAAAAAAATAGCAGGTATTCAATTTGATCAATTTTAGGCTTGATCTATCTGAATTATGGAGCTATGTTTTCGTCGTCTCTTTCGACGCAAGAAGCTCTATTGAGTAAGTCTTCTCTTTACTGCCAATTTATCTTCAGTTGAAAATTGATTTATTATGATGGAGAACTATCGATTCTGTATAAATCCATTCTTTTTGGGGTTTTCAGTTGTCAATTTAATGTCGATTTTAATGGTATTATCGGAGTTCTGTATTGGTTCTTTATACATCCATTCTTTTGGGGTTCTCCTTCTTGAGTTATGGCTGTGCTTTGCAACTTTATTTTAGATAGGCTAAAATGGGTTTCTTCTTGTCTTGATTTGGAGAGACGTGGGCAGGCAGAGTTAAATTCACCAGATGTTTCCGAAAAGTTTTAATGTTACAAAATAAGTTGAAATTACATGTCGATTTCTAGCCCATCTGTGAATAAAACCGTTCTGATCTGTCAGGTTTTAACCGCGCTTGGTGGGCATGGCGAGGTTCTTCAATCTGTTAGAGCAGTAGGCTTTAAGGGCCATTGGGTTGATTGAGTATGGATTTTCTTTCAAGTCAGTGTCAACCCTCTTCGACTTGATGATCGGTATCGCAAGGGCGTCGATCTTCGGAGTGGCTAAAAATGAGATCAAAATATCAATCGGTAAATATTTGAAATGATACCTCGTACTAACTATACCTAAGTACTAATAACAGCATAGCAAATAATAGCAACTTGGACTTAAAGGAAGGAGACTGGAATGTGGTTGTTGAAGCTGAAATGAGATGGAAATTTGAGGGAGTGAGCTAATAGATCTGGAAATTATAAGTAGAGAAGGGAAGCACAAAATAAATGGAGAAAGATTGATGGTGGTTCATATCTGGAGATTCCTAATTTTTTTAAAGTATATGTTTATCAAAATTGACTTTTACATATTGATTATAAATACATGGAAAAGGGTATTCGCCAAGGACTGAAACTGAAAAAACACCGAAAGCCGAAAGCAACAACCGACAAAAACGATATTTTTCAAAACAGAACCCGAAAATTCGTAGCTGGTATTTTTAAATGTCCAAAGAACGAATCTGGGAGCGTTGTGTGTTTAGCGGTTTGATTTGGTTTATTCGGTTAACGGTGGCTTGCAGCCACAATTCCAACTTTTCAATATTTTCAAGCTGAAATCTAGATTTTGTAAATATTTTATTTTTCATTTTCTTACTGCAATTCGTTTGAAAGAGACAAGGTTTTGCAACAAGGTTAGACAAGACAAGACCTGTATTTTTGTTTTTGACAGGTACTTGATAACAAGTTATTGCAAATACAACAGAGACAATAGGGATAAGAGAGAGTTGTTGTTTGATAGATAATAATTATTACCACTTATATAACGTACCTTCTACACATATCTTTCAGTAGATATGGTACCAATACATATTTTTTAAATTATTAATAGTTTTGTTTCCTGGCTCTTGGCGGTTTGCGCTCTATGATATTAAAATTTCGGCCCTGAAAAGACCCTGTTCAGGGCCAAATTCTAATATAACAGAGCGCAAACCGTAAAAAACCAGAAATCATTTTCTAACGGCCCTGAAAGTCTCCATATATTTCAAATAGTAATTTTGATAATCACCAACAATGGTTTACGACCATTGGGTTACCATTAACTAACGGTTTTGTTTTAAACTAGTGCTGAAATTAGACAGAAGACACGAGTCTTAAGGTGGGGGGAGGGGCAGGTTAAAAAACACGTCAGATTTGCAGTTTATTTTAATTACTGCAGCTAAACTATAAG
>QKMV01002801.1:0-12550 GCA_003287335.1 Lednia tumana
TTATTTATTATTTATTATTTGATTTTTAATATTATGGTAAGTGTTGAGATTATTAAGTCACAGAAATGTGTTGAACTAGAATATGCTATAAGAATAAGTACTGATAAATTAACCCCAAAGATGTTGGTAGAACCGACTTAAATGCTTCATCCACCACATAGAACAGGCTAATGGATATTCGGTAGGTATTTGATGTCAAAACGATATCTACACACAATCGCCGAGAAGTCAAAATACCACGCCAATCTTAGCAATTCTCCACCAGTAATTTTCCACCTTATCTTCCCCCTATTCATTAATTTGGCAAAGGGGCTTCAAGAAATCTGATCCATCATTGACAACGTGCGCTAATAGTTTGATATATTGATTCACAGTCAAGTCTCAACCACCCTCTAATGGCTATCATAGCTAACAAATACCTACCCCATCCCTTGTGTATTGATAATGTTAGTATAAGATTCCACCCTATAATGCTTTCATATAACAGGCGACCCTCAGCGATGAGTTTCTGCCATCTGTCAAAAGAATGGATGGCATTGTGTTAGGGACGATATAATCAAGACACTTAGTGCTTATATTCTTAGGTACCCATCGTAATAACAACACAGAAAATCGTCAGTCACGGTCGTCTTTTTTGTGCTTAGCCATTGATATCTGAACACCTGTAGTAGGCCTAGAATAGGTGTTCAGATATCGAACAATTGTATTCATAGCGTTGACCCCAAGGCCTCTCTCAAAGCAAGGGT
This sequence comes from Lednia tumana, assembly GCA_003287335.1. NCBI lineage: Eukaryota > Metazoa > Arthropoda > Insecta > Plecoptera > Nemouridae > Lednia > Lednia tumana. The sequence goes on from QKMV01002801.1 coordinate 747, forward strand.
CTAGCAGGCGGAGGCTTTATCACGTTGCTAAAATCAGTCTCCTTTATTTGCTTTTATCGTTTCTCTCCTTACTCGAAGAAACGACGAAGCGAATAAAATATGGCTGTGTATAATTAAATATTTTGTTTATGTACATCCTACCCAAGGTTCAAATAGCATTCTTTGTTAATATTGGCGGTATTTTTAATTTTTAAAATCCCTGTCTCAAATAATCTTTCATAGTCATCTTTTTTAAATAGGTCAAATAGACTCGGCAGGTCAGGGTTTCATTTCCCTGGCCGCCGACAGTACTTTACCCAAAGTGTTCTAATCCATAGAATTGCTTATGCAAATGAAAAGGACTGATAAGAATGTGTAATTATTGGGTCTATAGGATAACATCCTTAGCCACATATAGCGAATAGTTGCGTTGTTTGCTTGAAATAGAAAAAAAACTCGATTCTTTGGCAGCGATACTTGGACATCGGGAGCATTCTCCCTGCCACGTGTTATTTAAACAAGTATTGTAACACAAGGAAAGATTCAACAATATGATCACTTATCAAGTACATATCTCATAGATCTCACAGTTCTCACAGATCTATTTAACGAAAACAAAACGTGGTGTGCTTCGAGTGTCATAAAATTATTGTTTAAAAAAAAGACGATACAATTGTTTTAGACACATTCGTTTGCATTTAAACTGAGCCAGCATCAGACAATAAACGGTACGTGCATGCATGCGTACATTCTTTTCTAAAGTGTCCAAATAAATATGTCATCATTGTTGATGCTCTAGTTTTACGGGATGTTTTATATCGTCTTAGTCTCGTCGGGCTAAAATGTTGACTGCATTTTCGAGCGTCGTGTTTTGCCAAAGAAAGCTGTGACAATGCAATCGGATCACAAGATCGTTGGAAACGCAAGATTTTCCGTTTTGTAATACAATCTACGCGGGACTGAATATCATTTTGGCTTGATATCAAAAAAGCACAGACATTTTGGACAGAATCCAAAGTATCCAACTTGTATATACACACACAATCTCACAAAATCTGACGAATATCCTTTTGGCCGACTTCTCGGCATCTCGAGAGCAATTCATTTTGTTCTTTATGATTGTTTCAATTTATTTATGACTGCGTTATATTTTTTAGTAAGCGTAAAAGTGTTCGTAAATTTATGTCTTGTAGGCTAATTTCGTAGAAAAGCTGCAACCTCGCGAAAAGAAATTTTCTCCTTACTATTTTGCTTAAGTGGTTTTTAATTACTATGCCGATATGATAAAGAATGGTTTGCATAATAAAAGACGTTAACTTTAAAAGAATTTGCTAGTCGTACAAAGATCACTGCGACAAACTTGTATCGTGAATAGATGGTTTTATTTTTTAAAATAAGCTTATAAAAGTTATAATAAGTTTGAGTTTTAAATTAAATTGAAATATATGGCATATGAATGGCTATCGTCGTCGTTAAGAGAAATATACACAACCAGTTTGTTAAATACTTACACTTTAACTAAACTTACATTGGAACTAGTAAATCTGTTCAAATTCTACTTGGAACTTTTCCTTTCATTAGTGAAAAGGAATTCACTGTTTTCCATGATCCTAATCACTCATCACCAAGTACAAGAGACGAGACCCAAAAATACCACAAGACCATGGCAAGGTCATGGCTTCTCCAAGACCGTTTTTTTTTCGCACTTTAACTCGTACAAAACATTCCGATATAAAGCAATTTCCAGCTGTCCTCAGACTTGAGGATTACTTCGGAGGATGAGATGGCTGCGCAGTGTGCAGTTTGCAGGGTTGGGGCCTACTGGCTGCTCTTAATGGCTTCTTCTGCCTCCGCCAAAGTACATTATAAAGCTTAATGGTAGAACGCGAGGGTGGTCGTAACTGCTTTGAGATTATGAGTCCAAGAATAATAAAGTTAGGTGTGTAGTTGGTCGCTGTGTACCAACTAGGAGATGGTCAATTAGAAGAGGAGGAAATGTGGCAATGAATTACTTAGATGAATCCTGTTCGAAATAGTGGCTGGGCCGTAATGTTTGATGAAAGTTGTCGTCGAAGTGTTTTCTTTGTTGAGATGAGAGACGAATAACAATTATGTGCGAGAGCTTGTACCAATAAGAAGCGTGATAGAAACCAATACTTTGGGTTTATCGGAAATATAAGAAGTGTTTGAAAGATATCAGTTATCTGCTAATAACTGAGAAGTTTAGTCGGAGCACGTACCAGTGAAGAATCTGCATTCGATTTAAAACCACCCTAGAGGGGTGCCAAATGTCACACAAATGCGCCGAGTCTGAGTCTAGACCGTAAATGGCTGAAACTCTAGTGTGCGAGCCCACTAAACAAAGCGCTTCTGCAGAACCCATCGGAGTCGGTATCAAGTCTCGGAGATTGTGTAAAATTGTCAAAGAGAATGTCGCTCGTTATCTACCACGTAACGAGTTCATTTGACAATTTAACATGATCGAACAAATTTCGTATTGGTAAATGACGAGTGAAACCTTTATCGAGAATTCTACACAATAACCGCTCAGGTTTCATAAGCATGTGACTGAAGTAATTTATTTTGATGAATAGAGACGCGTCTTTCCGCAATGGTTTTTGTTTCTTTGAATCTGCAGAAGTGAAGCTGGTATCTTAAGCTGTTATTTGCGTGTAATCACGAAAATCGTACCTATTATTATTTATAGAGCACGACCATTTCTGAAATAGAACGCACAGCAATTCCACGCTGAGAATAATTTAATAGAAGACCCAATGATTTATTATCCATAGCTACAAGTCTAGATACGAGGGGTTTAGATTTCACAAGAAAATTTTGAAAAGAAATAAATACCAACCATGTCAGTGCAATCGTATATCAAGTTACCGGACTCCAGACGACGTATTGGACGATTTGGGAAACTAGAGGGCATCGGCACGGATCGTGACTGGGAGGATGTTTAGCCGAGAAGGATGAGACGGAGGATCGCGTCGAAGAAGAGGGTTATGAAGTGCGAGCCGCTCGGGCCACAGCTGGTGTTGACGGGACGCAAGTGGCCGGAAGGCGGCACATGACGGAAGAGGTGTCGGTCCAGGGACGCCGACGAGCATCCGAATGGCTTGGTTAAGACAGACTTTAGGTCATAAGGCGCTGCTTTGGCGAGACAGCGCGCGGGCGAAATATGAAAGTAAGAAGCTAACGCCGGCCTGCTGCGATATAAGATGGAAATGACAGAGTGGGCGGCTGAGAGAAGTAATATGGTTCACTATTTTTTGATATGAACTGACTTGAAACACAGATGAGAGAAAGATGAACGGATATTGAAAGATTTAAGCTGGGAGCGTTAAACGAGAGTGCTGGATTTTGTTGAAGTTAGGTAATAAAAAATGTACGATCAGAATCCACAGCTTATGCCACGATCGTTCGAAAAAACCACACAGTGGTATCCCGTAACGTAAAAATTTCTCTATGAAATGCGGTTAGTTTGTATCTTTCTTCTAGCTATGCACCCACTCCTACCCAATTGAACGCCTACTGTGTTTTAAGCCAGCGTAATTTATTAAAGTTAATATTGTGTGATTAAAAATGTATAATAAACGTATAATTTTTAAACGTTTGCCTACCCTAGGACATCCCTCTAGATTTCACCACACTACTGCTCCACCCCACAATAAAGACTTCAATAATAATAAATCCTACGCTTTGCAGGGGGTGCTGTGTTCAACCCCAACGCTCCACCTCTTCTGCAAGAGGTGATGAGAGCCTCATCAACTGCACAAGATAGTTAATGGTCGTTGAAAATGAAGTGGTAAACCTCCTAAAGGTAGCCTAAGGCATGAAATGAGAGGACGAAGAAAAGCCTCGACCCGAAATGTGACGCAATAAATCGTCCTAGATGGACATTACTTAGGCCCTATGTCCGACAGTGTGGCCACCGTGTAATATCGCGCGCGGCTCGCCGCAGATTGTGAGTAACTAGACAGGACAAACATCTGTCTGCAGAGTGATGAAGGGCCACGAACTGTGAAGGAGGTATCCGCCTAATCACCACCTATTCCTCATCTGACGTGATTGTCTCCTTGCCTTCGGTATCTTTGGCAGCGCGCTCTGCGGACCTAGAAACGTAACCCATGGGTCCTCGCTGTTTAGTTTTCAACACATTCTTTTTATAGTATTTCCCGTCCTTTCGAGCAATAAATTATAAAAACATAATTGCGCTCCCTGGAAAAGTTCTTTTACGCCGGAAAATGGTAACGTTAGGCCTGAGACAACAATCACCGCATTTATACGCTCTGGGCACAATATCACAATAAGAGGACAGTGAATGCAACTGAAACCGCAACGACGACACGATTCTTAAATGAAAAGTCTTGATGATGTATGATACTTCTCGTGACACTTTTCTAAACCCCACCCCTCAAAAATGATCCAATTCGTGGTTACAATAAAGGGGGGCCTTCTGGCATGATGCAAACCTCAGCACATGAGGGCAGGGCCGCATGGTGGTAATGAAAAACTCCGCCCTTAGGCCTGATGAATGCTCATAAAGTATATGGTCATGACGATTGTCGCTGTTGATTTATGATATCTGTGACGTTAGAGTGGTGACGTTTCCATGCGTCAACGTTCTATATACTGAATATTATGTGCAATACGTGTAAGCCTATTCGTTGACCTACTCACGTAAATCACGGGATCTTCACAAAGTATCGGAACTTCGTTTTATGGAAACACACTACACCATAATAACCACCATTATGACATCATTAAACAACTAGCTTCAGCATTAATTTCCACTAATGCAAGGGGCAGAGCTATAAACAGTGGAAAATAGTAAGCTTTAATCTAGAAAATATCAAAACGGAAATTAGAAATAGGAAAGGGGTTAAATTTTGCTAGAAGTATTTTAGAGAATGCAGTCTATTAAAAAGGATCACAAATGTATAGCAATTTTCACAGTTTCAAAGTTTGAACACGAAGAATATTAATATCACTTCAAAAATGCCTGCCAACTCGACGAATCGAACCCCGGGTCTGTCATTTCAGCGTATCGTACGTTTTGTTAGTCGAGCTGGCTAGATTGTGATTGAAGAATAGCATCACTTGTTCCATAGATATCTTTTTAATATGTCAAAGCCCATTGGTTCAATGCTTGTGAGATCTCCCACTCAAAAAGGTTAATTCACTTTCGAACTACCATCGCATGTTTAGCTCAGATGGATGACCAGCGGTCATGAAAACCGGAGGTCCAGGGTTCGATTCCTCGAAAAAGCATGCATTTTTGAAGTGAAATTAATTTTCTTTAAGGCAATCTTTTCTATATCATTGAATAAAATGAATAAGTTAACGTAAAATAAAATATGGCCCTGCAACCCAAATTGTATTCAGGCTGATGTTAAATTGTAAGTTTCCGAACCCCTACGTAACTTGTTATAAATTATTTAAAGCCAATCACATATCCGCTATGAAATAGCATTACGTAAAATTCACCCTCTGAGAAGTATTATAGACATGGTATTTGTCTTACCATTCAAAACAGATCGAGGGAGAAAACGGATGCTTCCCTCTCCCAGGTTGGCAACTGCCCCATCGTTGACTTTACCGAGCTTGACGTCGTTCTCTGAGAGCCATCATCTGCGGTCGCCCATCACTTGAGTCCCGAGATCTAGATAGTAGCTCAACGCGCGACGCGCCGCGATCATCAAGCAAGCCTCGAATTGGATTGCGAGAGTAAATTACACCCGAAGAACATAAAAATGGGCGAAGAAAGTCGATCCATTTAGATCTTATGCGGATTTACCTAAACCTGATTTCGCCGCTCTAATCCAAACCAATTTAGTGATAGCGGAAAACAAAATGCGAAAACGTCTTACTTAATCTCCTTCGTTTGCGCCAGCGAAAAAAATACGAGTTTCTCTCATGAGCAAACAATTATGAAGTATAGTTTGTTTCAACGAGATTCCACAATTGATGGTAGACAGGTGATAGAAATAAAATGATGGTGAAGTTATATCATGTCTCAGCCCCTGAATGCAGCCCGCAGACCAAGTTTTCCTTTCACGAATTCACGAATGAAAAAATTCTTAATTTAAACAGCATCAAAGACCTTTTAACTAACAGTACAATTTCTTGAAATAAATCAGTGCATTGTGCACTATAGTTATATCTGCCCCTGGATGCAGCCCGCAGAGCAAGCACCGGACACGGCTCCTCCACCTCATGCTGCGCTTACTTTTTAAATATTTCAGAAATTAAACTTTGAACTAACATGCTCTCTATGTTCTTTAATAAAAAGAATGTAGTTTCTCCATATATTTGTCGGATATTTAATACAATCGTCTCTAAGTAAAGATTCATGTTTCTAGCCAAATTACCTCTAAACACCATCAGATAAACACTCAAAGCCAACTTAACTCCGAATAATGAACAGACCACTTAAGCCCAAAGGTACATAATAGTTTAGTTAAATAAACCACCATGCGCTAGCACAAGTAGGCATCCGTTTTAAAAACACATCTAACCATTCTACTGCACTTAAGTGGAGGTGTAAAATCTCCACCTTTTAAGAGTATTTGTTTTAAGAGGTTGACGTTTCAAGCACGTGCCACGACGTCGTGCGCAAGGGGCGTATTTTAGGGGCTGGGTAGAAGAGCGCCGGTCTTGTCTGGACGACGACCGTCGACAGCGTCGCGGCGATAGCAATTGTGGGGTTGTCAGTTAGTTTGGTGCGAGCGTCGGGTGTGATGTGACATGCGAAAGCTGGAGCAGTGTGACGGAGTATTGAAACAAGCGCGGGACCATGTCGCAGTGTGCGCTTGTTCTGGCATACTTGACGATTCTCGGTGCCACTGTTGCTGGTAAGTGGGACTGAATTATGTGTGATTGCACGATTGTTAACGTTGTGGTGATGAGCGAGCTGCTTTATCTGTAAAGAGTTACTTGCGAAATGTAATTGATTAGCTTATAGATGTGAAACGTCTGTACGTATTTGCGTAATTTATTACGAGCTATTTTTTGTTTAAATTAAATTCGTGTAGCAATGTTAGTTAGTTTGTAATAGATTTCATCGTTTGCATTTTATACGCGCTTAGCTCTGGATGTCAGGAAGGTCCAAGATGACACATACTTCGTGATTCATAGGGAAGCTGCATGAGGATAGTAAATATTTTGAACTGCGTATGTGTCCGCATATTATTATTAGAGTGGCAAATTTGAATGGAACATAATTGGCCATACATTGAGACATGATAAAAATAATAATTTTGTACTTTGTACGTAGAAAAAAGCGTTTAAACTCTTTCAAATTGAGAAGTGGGTAATTATTTGTTTTACTGTAGAACAAATGTGGAGGAATGTTTTTAATTGAAGATTGCCAATTATCTGATCTTCGTCATGTAGCGGTCATTTCTACGGTTGCGTTATAGAGCTGTTTACATGTACTGCATTTTCTCGGAAAAATGAATTCATATGTATATCAAGAAAAGTAACTGTCATTTAACTTTCAGCTACAATATTATTGTCATGAAAGTTTCAATGAGTGGACACATTACTTGTCAAAGAAAAAAAGAGAAAAACTGTCTTCTCTAATGGTAATAACCGCCAATAAAAAAATCGTGTCCAGAAGTCCGACAGCTTCGTATAGACACGAAAATATTTATTTTTAAAGTTACTGCATTTTCTCTGCGAAGTTGGAAACTGTTTTAGAGTTGGTCATAACACATCCTCGGAAACTTTGTACAAGGGGACAAAAGCACGAAAACTAGCATGTAATTGTTCACGAAAGAGGATTTGGGTTGTTATCATTATGTGGAGAACTTACAACCGTTTCAATCCAGCATATGTTTATCGGAAAAGTAACTAGCGGATAACTCCAAGATTCTAGTCTAGAATAAAGTACTCCATCCATTCCGATTTTCGTCACTCATTTAAGTAAGCATCGTAAATTCTACGCGGGAAATCCATCTCACTTTATAAAACAGTAGCTACTTTCGCCGTACAGATGGTAAATTCTAGTTTTGAAAAATATGTCTTAAAACTTATTTGAATTCCTTGTTCGTTCATAATTCAATTATGATGTCTTTATGCGGTTTTTCCTTGTGCTGAGGATCGCATGTGGTCTCATTGGCCATTGCCGACATAGAATATCAACTCCCTTAAAGGCTCCCTTGCGTACCCCGTGACCTATGCTTTATTCTCCATACGTGCTGGCAGCCTGCCCCTCGATAAAAAAATGTTTGTTCTTCTTTCAAAAAGTTGAATATGAAATAATCACATTCCTTGATTTCCGACCGATAGAGAGATCCATTCTAATCTTAAAAAAACATTTTTTGGTCCATTAACTCTGCATCAAGCAATTCGGCTCAGCCGTTCAAAAATTTAAATTAGTAAAAATCTCAAAAAGAAGAGCTGCCCATTGAAATGCTATCATAGTTTTAACGTCAGATGAAGTAAAAATATAGTTTGAGAATTTTCTATTGTGAAGGATTATAATTAATTTCAGAGTGGGATTTTGGTTTGAGCCACAAATATGCAATGTGCACCTATTTTCCAGCTATAAACGTGCAAAATCATTATAGCGAATGTTAAATATACTTTGTTTAGAATAAAAAGCAATGAAATCACTGGATAAATTCGCCTATCCCATGACTAATGCACGCTTTTGCAGCATAATTCTCTTATTTTATATGCATTTTGGATGAATAGCTTTCAAATTATTTGTTTTTGGGATTTTGATAAACCATTAATAGCACTTCACGCTGAAAGCGATAATTGCTTCCGGCTACTTGTAATTCATTTTAATCAGTTATTTTGTATCAATTCGTTACATTCGAATTGAGTGAAAACTGACGTAATATTTCGTTGAAATACAGCACCGAATCCATTTTTTAAATAACGAACTCGTTTATTTAATACATTAAAAGGCAACCCTAGACTTGCGGGATTTTCGCACCATCTTTTTTTTCGCCCCCTTGGAATATATTCAATAGAAATTTAATCCGTTCAGAAAACTTTTACACACTTTGACGAAAAGCAGGCCCTTATACGCTTGCTTGACATAAGTCTAATGGTTTCGCGTCGCCGTTAAAATATTTATATTCTTCCCTAAGATTTCACCCTAAAAATAACACTGGGGATAAACTTTTTCCACTATTACCTGAACAGGACACGGTAAGTGTAGTTTAAGCCTAAGTCCATTCAAACGGCATGAATATTAACACAGCGTGCTGAGCTGAGGTAAAATCTGAGTGCCATATTCAGCGTAACTGTGTCACGTTTCAGGAAATATGCACATTTGAGTTCTAAAGCGTTGCATTAGGATGGGATTCGCATGCTTGCTATGGTAACCGACAGCTTATCTTCACTCACGAGTTAAGACAACTCAGCCCAAGATAAAATGAGTGAACGCTGTCTCGACTGAGATTCGAGAGTACGTGGCATCTTTCATCGAATCGGAATGCTCCGTTTGAGCGGTACCTTTTGAAACTCCAAAAGTGTTCATTTCTCAATAAACGAATGATCAAACTAACAACCCCAACTACCCTGTAAATGTGGTTGGAACATACCGACATACATCTGCTCATTGAGGGTCCACGGCCCGAAGCTGTGACATTTTTTTCTTAGATTCTAATAAACGCCAGTAATACCTAAATATATCATGTCCAAATATAACGCTGAACAGTCTACATAATGATGTATTCTACAAAGTAATGCAGTAATTAGGTTGGAAATGCGAATAGTTATATTTGAAAACTTGTACATTTTCTAAAAAAAATAACTGATTTTCAAAAACTTTTAACGCAGACTAAAAACAAAAAAAAAATACTGGAAAATCTTGATACTTAGGTAAAAAATCTCATCAAATCAATTAAACGCGATTGAAAAAGCCAAAAAAGTGACTTACGGCCAAAATTCCGGTACGCACAATTTACAAGATTGAAAAGCATAAAGATACAGGTCACCAACAAATTTCCCGGCCTTAACCAAATTGAATTACTGCTTTACGTTCACTAAACGAAACAAGTACCCATATAATAATACTAGTTTTCACCATTTTGTCCTGGAATGCTTTTTTGTAGCTTTTAAATACGGCCGTGAAATCTATAAGTTTTCTGTAAACGTTTAACAAAAAACCCTTTTCATTTATAAACAGTGCATAAAGGAAGTACTGGCGTTAACCATTGTTTTACTCAGCTCCCATGTCCACTTAACAGCTTTCGACCCACGGTCGTTGAACTGGTTCTTACGTAACCGTTGTTCCTATCGACTTTACCATACACCTACTCCAAATTGTATGAGATAAATCCGAGGACCAAAATATTCAAAATGTTGAGAAATTGTAAAACAGGAGCGGTACATATCTACCATTTTTGTATTTATAGCTGAACTCATACAGGGATGTAATTCCAACATCTGGTCTATAAACGATAGACCACAGGGCATATTCTATACGTCACTTTGTCAGCAACATGTGGCTGGATTATATACACTAATGCCAGTTAGTGGTTATCAACCTAAACAAGAACATCATGCAACTTAGCCCCATTAATAATTCGCATTACAGCGCACGCTATTAGGGCATTAATTGTTATATAGGCTATTATACGTATGGCATTACGGCGGTAGGTAACCGATACGCAATGCACGTTCAAATCTGTAATGGTGTAGGTACTGGTTTTGTATTAGACTGATTTGTGAGATTTCAAGCCGGTCTGATTGAGAATTTGGCAGCAATATCAAATTAACTGTACCAACATGAAGTTCGCTTGGGTTAATCCGCAGCACAGATTACTAAACAACTGATCGAAGCATGAAGGTGTGTGCATAGAATTATAAGTAGATAATAATGAAGTGTATCATAATGAATTCTTAGAGATGTAACCGAGTGAACGGGGCGTCGCGTGTTGGAATACATTTTTCCTGACCGGTATCAAATGGAAGTAGGAAGTAAAGGCGTAATATTTTTTTGATATTTTTTTTGTGTCATCGTATACAAAGATAAGTTAATAGAGAAAAAAAAAACGCGAAACAATAATTTACTTGTGAGAAACATCCCAGTTTTCATTTTGAGTGCTGTAAGTAGAAAGTTAAAAGAATTTTATTTCAAACTAAAGAATATCGTGACGGTATATACCAGTGGGCAGCAAGCGTGACACGAGATAGTCGCGGCCATTTAAGTAGAATACAAAAATCCCACAAAACAAACCGATGGATTAATCTTCGGATAGTATTTTCACCATTGCCAAAGTAAGAATGAAAAGCAGAAACCGACGCTCCTTGAATCATTCCCCTCTCGTAGGATACATTTGCTATATAATAGACAATTTTGTTTCAGATTTTACTAGCGTACGTTGTTGATAAATTAATGTAGATACAGAGCCTGTGAAACATTTTGTTACTTTGGTTACGCCATCCGTTTGTGAGGCGTGTAGTAGTGGCCGTGCGTGGCAACAAACTTGGTAACGACGCACAAGCTGAGAAGTGCAGTGTAGCCAAACATTTCTTAACTTCCAACAGTTCTGGCTTTGCAAAGTTAGGCGGGAGCAGAGAGTTCACTTTGAAAATACGCCACGATATGAACAGACTTAATTCCCAAATTGGTCGTCAGATTATATACACCCTGGCTTGTAGGATCAGGATAACAACATTTAGACTACAATTGTTGATCAAATATTCGTTGTTTTCTTTGGCTAATATTCGGAGATGCGATCATGGAAACGTAAGGTAAGGTCTAGCCCAGAATGATTTATGTTTGAATGATGTCGGAATGGTTAAATGTTTTACACGCTTTACTTGATATTAATAAAATAATGTATGCATACCTTTAT
>QKMV01002802.1:0-12547 GCA_003287335.1 Lednia tumana
GTATTCATGCACCTAATCAGCAGCCGCTGCACGAAGAGTTTATTCCAAGAGAATAGTTTGAGCGAAGCCCTTAAGCCAGTCCACGTGTACATGGAGGGTAGTTGTCTCCCGTGAGAATAATAATATCCATCGCGTATGGAATGGCCGACTGGAAGACATGGCGGCAGTAGTTTAGGTTGGATTCCAATCATGCCGTCGACTGCCTGGCACAATCGAACGTTTGATCCGCTATTATCGCCGAGTCGAGCAATTCTCTTCGAACGCGTATAAATCTTTTGTCGAGGTGTTTTGTCAATGGGACTGAGGCGGAGTGTCGAACAAAACATATAGTTCGCGTTCAAAACAAGGATCAAAAGCCGCCCGGGCACTGGGGATAAAACTTATTGCTGTTTGCAGTTGCACCGTAACGTAGAGACATGCATGCCAGAGAATGATGCCCTTCGATAAGGTAAATTGCATGTACGTAATCCAACGGTGCAGTCTCGAGTTTGGGATGTTTGTGTTTTCAAGTCAAACAAAAAGTTGACTGTTGAGCATCACAGTTTGGTTCATTTCTTCCCTCGCAATTGAGGACCTCATCAGGATTGATGAGGTTATCAATCAAAGCCGGTTTATACATTTTTGCTAATCTAGAATGTTCCATTTTCGTTTCAAAATCTACCAAGCCCTCTCTCAATTTTCTGTTAAATTCAATTCAAGTGCAAATACGTATTTATCGCAAGGCTCCAGCTTAGGGCTGTACCATTAATGTCTTCTTCATGACTTATATGATATCGCGAAAATACTGCGCCATTTTGCACGCATTGCTATTGTTGTGATATATTATCCTGCGCCGTGTGCAAGGATTTACAGCGGTGTGACGTTGCAATATAAGCCCGTGGAATCGAACAGTTTAACCTGCGACCTCTTTCAGTCTCGGCTCTCTGCCCCCCCGGGCGCGGTCAGGTCAAATGATCACCATCCCAAACAGAACGGAGATTTATCATAACAGCTGATTCTTTTGCTTCACGCGTTTGCTGAGCTATTTGATTTGGGTCACTTTTTACTTGGAACAATTGACTATCTCCGATTGTGTATTGACCAATCGCTCAAGCTTTAAAGTTTAAAGCGCGTACGATTTCACCAGGCACGTATACTCAAAAATACCAATACCAACCACCACTAAGGGGCTGGCATTTCTTGCTGGAATATATTTCAAGAAATTTTATGTCCGTAAATATTTGAAAAATGTAAGGCTTATTTCTCAGAGAATTTCTGACTTAATGGTTCTGCTCAACGATCGCAATTTGGCCGGCGGAAACGCTTTTTAACGCCACCTACTCAAGAAATATCGCAGTTGTCCCAGTCAGGTATTTAGAAACGTCTCTATAAAATTATCGGGCATGCCTGTTGCATTCCATCTCCAACGCTGAGCTTGGCCATTCCGCTATATCGAGGTATGCATTTGGAAGACAAGTCGATCAGGGCCAATGGCGTTCCATGGACAACAGAAAGGTATCCTTCCTATTCCCTTTATTTGAATACCACCAGCAACAAATATTTCTATTCCTTTTGCAAATATTTCTGCTGCCGTTTCCAAAAAAAAGTGTATCTGGACCGAGAATTTCTTGTTTTGAGTTCTTTCGAAGTTAAAAGTGGAGCACAATTCCATCCCCTCGGGGCCGTCATTTCGTTACTTATAGAAAACTTGCATCTTTGTTTTTTTGATGACCTGAAAGTTTTACAAATATATTTTGAAATCACGAACATCCCAGCGGGGTACGAAATACATCAATGAAGCGTTCTCTAGTCGAAAAAGTGACCTATTATTGGTACCATAGATAAGGTACTACACGTTATTTTGTACAACGCTGACTATGAAGTTTTCACAATTTTAGAATTGGTTCGAATCATTTCTAAAAACCGCGTGCAATTTTCGTGCCAGCAAAGTTCGAGCAGGAATAGCAACAATATGTGCTGATGACATGTGGCACAATCATCCCTTGTTTTAGCTTCACGCAATGCTGGCATATCGCTGCCTAATGTGTTCATAGCACGCAAAGGGTTCGCATTTTGCAAAAATAATTAATGTTGTTTACACAGTCTATTTCAAATTGAAACTGCTGCAACGAGGTTCAAGTAAATACGGCATGACTTCACATGTGGCCACGCCAATCAAAATATTAATAAGTTGAGCAACTCGAGCAATTCTGTGCGTCTGCCTGAATTGGAATTAATTAAATATTAATTATTTCAGTTGGCTGTAATGGGCGAGTCATTCTCCTCGACGTTGAATTGTTTTTTTCTCCCGACGCTTTGCAAGATGTTTCATGGTGAATTACACTTAACACAAAGAAATGTTCTAATTATGAATGAATCTCCCGTAGGGAATAAAATGCAACTCTGACAAGTATTTTGGTTTGCGTGCGTCTTGTGTAAACTTGAAAAAAACATTTCTGCTAGTATATTTTGAGAGCAGGAAAGGTAGAAGTGAGAACGTAAAAGACTAGAAGATTGACAGCCTGCTTTAGACCAAACCGGGTGAGACAAATCTTTATCCAAAGATAGAGAGAAATAGAGGAGAGCAAGTTAAAGCAATATTTCTGGGGGATGCCAAAATTACAAAAATAATGACATGGATTGCGGAAACAAAATGACACATTTTTCTTTATCCGATCTGTTTCAAAATTAATTTAATCAGAACGTAACCAGAGACATTTTTTGGCCATAACGAGGCCTATTTTCCAAATTAAGGAAAAAAGGTGCGTTAGTGCCTGTCGGTATCATGTGAATATTAATACTGATTTGGAAAAATTAAACAATTTCAAAAAGAACCTTACATACTTTCGTAGATTTTAATATACTTTATTTTCCCCAAATAAACTATCGTATACACGCGTATCGTAGGGGCTGAAACTATAATCACCTGGAAACTGTAAAAAATGTGCCGTCTTAGAATTTTCTGCAGGTAGGTGGAACATAATACGACCCAGGGCATCATAAGGCTATTTTTCGCCTGTGTAATGCGGCGTTATTTATTTTCAAATTACATTTGCGCTTTCATTAAGACTATGATATATTTTTAATCTCAAGCTATACCCTTCGGGCAAAAAATAAAACATCGCAGTTCATTTACATTTTCTTTTGCACTAATATAAGCCTAAAACCCATTTCCCCATAATTGAGGGAACGCTTTTGCGCCAAATAATATTGTCTCGAAACCCACGAAACTTTCGTGTCAGCATTCTACATCAAAAGTTTACTTTCACGTGTAATTTTCTTCATAAAGCATCGCGTTCCTTTTCCACCACGTCACGATGGAAAATAATGGACATGACTAGATACTCTATATTATAATCTCATCTTTTGTGAGTCAAATTCGGCAAAGACCTCGTCTTCGTATTTACTCACTTGCATTGCGATTGTGTGACGAGATGGAACTTGGAATAACGATAATAGTTCACCTCATTATAGTCATATTCGTTGCATAAATCAGATTACTATTCAGTTCGAGCTCACTTCCACGGTCAGGTACAAGGGTGTATTCATAAAGCGTGATGTGAGCTTGAACTGATTGTACCCAAAGGCATCATGACTCCATTGGCCATCGCTGATGAAGCTTACGTTCTATACTTTCATGACTGTCTAAAGCGTCGTTTTAGACACGTTTAACAGAAAAACAACACTGGTTATTTATGGGGGAAAAAATCCTCTTGTTTCATTATAAATTCTGAAAGAATGAACCAATCTCTATGGATCTTCCCGTGTTAAATTTCGAGCTCCTATAAACGCATTAGCACGGTTTTTACGTCGAGGTACCTCAATCAATTATGACTGTGTAAATAAAAGATAGCTGCAAAGTAACGCGCGTTTTATGAAACCCTCAAAACTAAAAGCTCGTCACGGCCACGGAATACTATGTCTTCATGAGATTCCGTCCGTGATGAGATGTGACAATTTCGAGACCACCCTGGAAGGTTAGTCTGAGAAAAAAAGCTTCTAGCATCGAGCCTTACTGCCTGCTATACGTCCATCGCGTAGTCGCATAGTTTAAAGACCTCCAGCCTCCGCGTGTGGGTCAACATAGCACGGTCTTCTGACTGAATAGCCTCTATCGAAAAACAATAAAACCACACGAAGACGTTCCTTTCGTAGGAAAACAAACAATAGTGATGGAAGTTTTTTGACTGTTCTGCAGGCCGGTCGATTTGTAATGGAAATTTAGATAAAAACAGAACTGTGCTGCAAACCTGCACAGGGCAGAACATCCTACGCCCACGATCAAAAAGTTTCGAGTTGGAAGATAACCTACATTGAGTCGCGAGGAAAGAAGAAACGGGTTCTACATGTTTCCCCTATCTCGCGTTTAAAAACCACCCCATCAAGGTTTCCTAAACGACAATTTATTTTCTTTATAATCGTAGATTGTGCCTCGAACACACCGCCATTAAAGTAGCTCGACTTAGGCTGCTAGTCCATTCTAATCGTATAACCATATAACAACATAGGCATTAAGTGTGTGTTATCTAGACCATATTTATAGCTATTTTTATTGGACAACAAAAGGTTTCAACATGGTTGTCTTGGCCGCAATGAAAAGCGGTAAGTTAATGCTGTGGTAAGCCGCAACGAATAAGCAAAGGCCAACCGGAGTCAGGTGTAAAAAGCGGCAACAAGTATAATAATACCTGCAGTGCAGTTGTTGGGTAAAGAATGCATTATAAATCAGTATTGTCGTGTGAGGCCCCTCCAGTCATGCCCGAGGCACGAACAAGTGAACAGATTCACCCACAAGAGGACTGGATATGAACAAGAAGTCGGATAATTTCCCGCGGGTTTTACTTCACACTCGTAACTCACTTTCGTACTCGAACTCCCGATGTTCTTGTTTCCCTTTTTATCACAAAGAATTGACTTATTTTTAACACAACTTATATTCCATCCAGCCAGTGTCCAAGATAACCTGACTACGTGGTTTTACTCGTAATTTTGCAGATAGCGGGAATATAAACCATATTCTTGAGATTCCAGCATCATACTAAAAGAGAGCAATAAATTAATAGATTTGATGATTGTGCTCGGGGGCACCAGAAGTATCCATGCTGACCTACTAACTCTTGATAGGTGTTATCTATTATTCCCCGTCCTAAGTATAAGATTAATTTTGGAAGGTTGATATCATTTTCATGGCTAATGTGTTTTGTTTGCAGTCCAGATTCACTTAAGATGTTAAGATTTTCTTGCTGGACAAAACGAGCATTTTCAGACTTCAGTAGATCCCAATGTATCAATGTGACCGTTAGAAATAATTTAAGAGCATTTTAGGACCAATTTAGGTCAGTTGCAATGCTAGGGGGTGATCAAACCAGCGGCGCAGTCGGTAAATTAACTGCTCGCCGCTATTGGCTACCCCAAAGCTGTGGGTGTACCTACTAACAATACGATTCATAATTCCACAATTTCATTAATCAACTAAAGCAAGTACCAACTATGAACGATGGAATTTCGCTTCGAATGCTACTAACGACAACTCAGTTCGCTTTGTGACAACGCTAATTTAGCAGAACAATATTTTTCCGCCACCATGGGAGCAAAAACGCGTGATGACACTGCGTCTGCAGAGCACTAACCAATAAACATTAATGACTAGAGGTGCTAAAATAAAAATATATCGTAACTAATTCTATTATCAGACATGTTGTTGCGGAATCTCCTTATTTCGGACGCTTAGCCACTCGTTAAAGAATTCTAACTGGCTATTATTGCGCAGATAAAGTGTCTTCCTTACATCTTTACTTCTACATCTCTAGTAGGGTTGCCAAACGTCCCGCTTTCGGCGGGACTGACACAATTTTTCCTTCAAAGTCCCGCGTCCCACCAACATCTTATCAACTTGTCCCGCTTGGTTAAAAAGCCACATTAATATTGGTCCCGATCGGTTCGGTACTTTGTGTCATCAAAACTGAGCACAAAAAATACTAGTTACACATCAGTTTTTTGCACAATCCCGCACTCCACCCACGACTTATTTTTGTTCTCGCAGAAGGCTACATAATTATTGGAAACGCACCGTTTTCCTTCAAAATAATCTTGTTTCCAAAATTTTTCAAGGTCAATCCCCCGAACTCCCATCTTCTCCGCCCATAGACCCCCTTCCTACCAGCCATTTGTTGGGGGCGCGAAATTTTGTCCCACTCTCTTTAGTTTTGTTTTTGGCAACCCTCTCTACATACCACCTTTAACTAGTTGGTGGCGGAGCTGCAATCACAAATGAATGCTGATGCTAGTGCATGACGTAAGCTCGTCTCGTGCTCTCGCTCAAAGAAGGGGGGTTACGTGGGCCCGCAACCGCAGCACCGCGACGCTCTTCGCTCCACGCCGCAACGCAGAGCTTGGTTCATATTTACAAACTAGGTGAGTCGTGAAGGGCTCGAGCGTAATTAGAATTCAGAGCACTCCATGGTGTGTACAGTGTACGCGTCCTACCTGTTTTTATATGAACGATTGTAGCTTTACAAGCATGACAAGAAAATGCTTGGCAGTTGGTAGTTGCGTTCACCGTAATAATGGCAACATGACATCGGTTCAACGAATCAGCACACTGTCTTTGATGCACACTTGTTCTTAAAAAAATGCCATGGCGTTTGCCAGGAAATGTTCGTATTATATACATCGTGTTTGGTGAGCGTGGGACTATTTAACAATTTTTTACATTTGACATTAGCTCCGGAGGTATCTGGCAAAACTCGGATTATACAAAAAAGCAATGTACGCGACGTCGAACCCATTTGAAACTTTCAGAACTTTTAATAACGTGGAAGCTCAGAATATGGAAATGAATAATTACGAGAACTTGTCTAGTCTGACAGCTAGGATTAAAAATAGATCAAAAACGTGTTATCTTGTAGCTACGTTTTTAACGTCATAAGATTTCCAAACGGAGCGTCGTCGTCAGCGTTGGTTTTTGCAGCTCTTTCACCGCGTAATGTCGTCGTCGTCGAGCGTCGAAACGAGCTCTAGCAATTCGTCGAGCGGCAACGGCGGCGTCTCGCGTCTCGCTGATATACAAGTGAAGGTTGTATGGAGACATGCAGGACGGCACGGGGGGCTTAAGCGACGCTTGCTAGCTTGCCGGAACCGTCGGCGGCGTCGGCGTCGGCGTCGCTATCGAGCATGCCGGCGAATATTTATTAAACCTTTGAGAAGCACGTTAATCCTAGCACAACGACTAGAGGGAGCGACGAAATTGCATGGAAGTATATTACGGCTTAACAACCAAGAGATAATAAAACGAGCATCTTGGGAGTGGAGCTGTAGAAATAATTTTCGTGTTCTGGTAGATGTGTGAATTATTATTTCTTTACAGCCCGGGGTAATGACACTTTGAAACTCAAATTGTTTACCCGAAAGTTTTAATTGGTATACCCTCCAGCCTGTGCCATTGGCACCGATCAAACGTTTTACGCCACTTTTATTGAATAGGTTCGTGTCATGGGCTCGACGGATATTGTACAGTTAATGGATGCCGTCATAGGAATTGTCAGCAGACAAGCAAGAAAGAATGGCCGTTTTCTTCATTAAGAAGGTGATAGGTCAATAGCGCGGTTGAGGACGATTCAGCTGTCTTTGAAATTTCAAGTCATCAAGCCTTCTTAACAATGACCATAACGAGCATGTCATCTTGTATGACTTGTCTTTTCTTCGTGCTCGATGGTTCTGTATCTTGCCGAGTCGGCGGCGGTCAATGAGGCGGTCCTCAGTATCACCTCTGGTCGATGCAGACGGTTTGGTTCGGCTGCGTTTCAACCGTAAAGGCATTACTTACGATAATAATTGATTGGATCGCGTCAGACTTCAGTTTTTTGGGAGAAACGTAATTCATTTTTCCGTAGAAAATGATTCTCAACACTAGTTGGTAAGGTCCCTAAAAAGGAAAACCATCATCACTCCGGCCGGAAGCCATGGAGCCATTCTTCCTCTTACAAAAGCCCGTAGACTTTCGAGTTGGCAAAGTGGTTTCTAACCGGGATAAATTGCTCCGGAGGGGAATAACTTATATAAGAACTGCTGAACCAGCACCAAAAGATATAAGGATTTTTAGATCGCCGTTTTTCTCTTACTTATTTTTAACAGAAATAACACGTGACGATCTAGCGTTTATATTTTCTTTCGAAGACTGAGCGACGAGAAATAGGGAAGAGCAATAACGAGTGACAGGAGATGAAATGGAGAGATCAACTCAAGTCTCCAGATTCAACTGGAAGAAGTGAACTTATCGGAGAACACGTTTCATTATATTCCCTGTTACAAGGAAATTGTCTGGGACAAGATATGGGAATATTGGCAGTTGATAGCGCAGATGAAAATGCTGCCGACTGAAAATGGAATGGATCTTTAAATGAAGGTGTGCATTTCTGTTTCGAGTTTTCGTAAATGGAGTCACTCGTATAAGATTACGTATAATAACAATGCCAATTGCATACATTTGATTACGTTTTGATACTGTTAATTTTAACAAAACTGTTCGTATCTTTTCTCATGTTCTTAATGTTTGTCTTTCAGTTTCATTAATATACTTGGCTAGACTACAAGAGTATGATTCGTCTCGTTCCAGACTTCTACAATAAAACATTCTCACACTAAAAACACTGCTCGCTGCCATGACATACAACTTTACACTTGAGGGACGTGGAAACAAATCTTAATCATGACACTGGGTTAATTAAATTAATGAGACGGAATTTAAGTGGAAAATACACATTTTATGTCATCGTGTTGTGTGTAGTCACTGCACGTAGTTTGAACCTCGAGACAAATTGGGCCGTTATTCAAAAATTAGATTTTTACTGTTCTAGAAACAAGAATAGCATGGGCTCCGCAAAAAACCGAAAGTTTGATGTCCTTATGAAATACACTCCCTTCGAACAAGAAAAAAAAGTGATACACGGAGGAAGCGCTCACATTAAAGCGTTACTCCGTTTTTCCACGCCTCGAGTCGTGCCTCCAATTAGCGGCAGCAGCAAAGCAACAGTGATAAATTATAGCATTTACTAATTTCTAGAGCAGGAGATTTGAATAATTGTCTTTTTTTTCGTTTCCTTATTTTACTACTAAGATAACACATTTGAGACCACCTAACAGCTGAAAGAAGTTATGGTAAAGTATCCTATTTTAACGGCGGGTAATAAGTCCTTGCCAATAATAGGCAGTAAAAGCTCAATCATTAACCTTATCAGTAAAATAACATCGGTTTATCGATGTGGGTTGACAATAATTTGGCACTTACAGAGTTTAAGGGAGTGTAGCAGATGGGGCTATGTTTTAACGGCACGTCTTCATGGTTAATTAAAGGAATACTTTGGTTAATTAACTTCAGTGTCTTCAAATGGAAGAAACACGTGTTGTAAGTTTGCTTCGGTGAAGGAAGAAGACAGCTACGACGACGTCAAAATGACGGTGGGTAAAAAGCGACTTAAACAAGAGAATGTTTAAATTATTCTTACAGCAATTAAATGGTTGGTTAGCTGCTAACAGAAAGTACGTTACTTACGTTGAATGTGATATTACTATTATCATTTTCGTCGAAAACTTTATGTCGCGATAAACTATACAACTAAAAAAAAACAATCTCATTTTTATTAGAACCGGTAGAGGTTAATTTTGAACGTAACCCTGAACTGGAATTACAGAACTTAAACCACGAAATTAAAAGTCATTTCCTCAGTTGGAAGTATGAAAGAAGAGTAAATCAATTATCTCCTCTAATAAAGGGGTTAGGTTATGGTGTAAGTCTAATGGAACATCCTAATAACGGATTCGTCATGCCAATACGTTTCCTTCTTTTTCCGACACAAAGGAATGTGCGTGTAATAATTCTTAAGCCCGCCTTCGTATATGCCTTAGAAATTTCATCCTAAATTTTGAAACATATTACCTTGTGCCATCGTGATAGCATGATAAATTCATTCTGACTGAATTTTAACCAGCTATTGGCTTCAACAAGTTTAGATTAGATTAGGGCCGTAACGTAACATTTCTAACAATGTTCGATCTTTGTTACTTTGTATGACCCCATTGAAATACAGGGATATCAGTAAAGTTTGTGTGGAGGTGTTTTCTAAGGCGTCGTCGAATCTTATATGCGAGGTCTGAAGTTTTCCAGGTCGTCGCGACGCCATCTCCAGAGACCTCCAGCCTCCCCTCTTGCCCTCTCGCTAGGTGGTCTTTGAACGGGGCGACACAGCATCTGCATGGGAGCTGGCATCTGATCAAAATGCCTCGGAACATAACATTATTCCATAGTTCTACTTCTCTGCCATTCTCTATACAAACACGATTTTTACTTCATCGATAACGGAGCACAAAAGAAATTTTGTTTAAATAATTGACGTCCGTTCAAAAGCAGAGTATAATATCACGGGCATTGTCACAGAAGAGGGAAATAGTAAAGACGCTTTATAGTTAAAATTAATCTAAGCAATTTCCAGGCAACCATTTTCAACAAATGTATCACTTTAAGTGCTCGCCTAATTTCAATTGAAAGGAGGATAAAATAATTGTATTTGCACTCTAGCAAACTATATGACACACTTTTCCGAAGATGGTTAACACAGGCTTTGAGCTAGCGCATAGCGATTTATAATTTAATATAAACTATAATTTCCGTTTTATAATTTCGTCTTTGCAAATCTTTGTTATCGATGTGAAGAAATTTCCTCTCGAGACCAAATGCTACTCAACACAAGTTGAGACCGTGTCCTCGCTTGCTTCATCCAGGAACGCTTCTCTAAAATCAATCACAGCTGTTGTCAGTCGTTAGGCGTCGACGACGGTACAGGAGGCGTCGAGTGGCCCCGTTTATGTGTTGTTTCTTACGTGAAGGGCCCGAAATGCCAGGCCGGAGACTTACATTATATTGTAAGACAGCCGCGTTATTTATCTTTACGATCGTTCTAATAAAATATAGATCCGATACGTGACTCCTGCTTAGAACTCATTCGTCTTGAGCAAACAAAAAAAAACTTCCCGTGCAACTTATTTTTGACAATTTTCTAGACAAAAGTTCAAACAAAAACTTATTTTGCCTCACTCCAAATCATGAGAGATGTAATTCGATTGAAAGAAAATGTGTGACTCTTTCATGTGCTGGCGAATAAAAAACGCGATATTATTTTATGTAAAGCTGTATCGGACGGCGGAGAAGGCGGTGCAACGGAGGCGGCGTCGGCGGCGTCGGCGGCGTCGGCGGCGACGCCTGTGACAGGAACAGTAAGGCGCCGCGATAATATCTCACACTTCTGGCAAAGCGACACTGGGGGCTGTTTTCTTCGCTTGGCTGCAAATTCCAAAAAGAAGTCGAATGGTGCAGAGATCTTTGTGTATAAAAAAAGTTTTTCTTTGTAAAATTGAATTCGGTGCATCAATATGATGCTCCAGGTCTGCTGGCTGCCTCTGCGCCATTTGGATTGATTGAAATATGGGCAAGAAAGCAGAAACGTATTTGTGTACATTATCATGCATGCTTGGAAAGTGACCGATTCAATTTGTTTCACTTCTGCCCTATCTCATTCAATGATACTTGAAAAATAATCAACAAATGCCGACTTGAGAGTAATAGAATTGAAAAGCTTTCTGCGTTCACGTCAAGTAATTCCCGATTGCTTCAGAGAATGGAATAAAATGTTTGTGAAAGTACTACTTCACAAGAATTTCTTGAGCCAACTATATTTATAACTTCATTGATGTCGGTAATCAAGACACATCATGCAAGACATATTTTCATTTTTGGAACGAAATTCTTGCTGCCATATCTAATCTAATTGAATAAAATGTGTGTCATCACTGCTTACAAACTGTACGCAGATGTGCTTGCAAACGCACTTTATTTGAAAATGATGAATTTGATTTAAAATGTCTGCCGTTCAACAAATAAGCATAACATATCACAAAAAGGAAAGTACACGAAATGTATATAAAAAACGTACATGGAGGTGATTGATTAGAAATCACATCCTAAAGAAGTTCAGAAGGTGCAGCGCTCACACCAAAGTAAACAACAAAGTATTTTAGAAATAATTTACAACATATTTCACGTTGGACAATGGTCAATAAGTTTGAATAAACTAGCTCTCTATTCAGTGGACTTGATGAATTTCGATTCAATACAATTTGTTGGAGGCTGAATCGCTTAGCGGGGTTCGAAGAGATAAAAGTCGTGTATCAGAATTTATTTTCAAGGTCTGGCGGTAACCTGCAGCATGCTTCGGAAGCGAATAAAACTGTTGAAAGATTTCACGAGGTGTTAAACCATGTAATTAAATAAGTTCAACCGCTGAATTAAACTTTTCAATTTCGTTTGGCTAGTTTTTATGCTTGGGTTTATTTGTCTTCTTCCGATTCTCGAAAGCGTTACGCTCAAGACATCAGCGTGCTTAAA
Organism: Lednia tumana; assembly: GCA_003287335.1. Taxonomy (NCBI): domain Eukaryota; kingdom Metazoa; phylum Arthropoda; class Insecta; order Plecoptera; family Nemouridae; genus Lednia; species Lednia tumana. The sequence continues at coordinate 12,416 of QKMV01002802.1, forward strand.
TTTTTGGAAGCGCAAGAATTTAGCCTTCTTCTCACAAGAAAAAGGCACGAGCTGACACGAGATGTTTTTCCATTGTTATCAAGAAAACACAAGTTTAATATAATATGATATTATTACATGTTATACTTATAG
>QKMV01002803.1:0-12546 GCA_003287335.1 Lednia tumana
ATAGTTAGCGAAACGTTGGCAGTTTAGTTTCAGTTAAGTTTTCAGCATTTTAACCCAGTTATTAACAGTTTTTTTAGAAAGGAGTGTTATCTTCACTTCATCTAATTAGGAGACTGTGGATGGTTAAGTTTCAGTTTATCTTCGAATCACTATTACAAATACATGGGCTGGTATCACAATTTTTGTCTCTCGTCCCACATCTTAGAACTCACTTGTCACGTGTCCTTCGACCCAGCTCTACTTTGGCTCTGCCTATCTCCCTGAAAACCTAATCTTGTTCCAGGTGTGCGACCCAGTAACCAGCTTTGCAACTTTATGAAATTTACAATAGGAGTTGCAACTTATCAACAGAAACAAACTAGTAAGCGTAAAGAATATTAGATGAGCTATGTTTCAGCGTGTGTCTTCTTCAGGCAAAGAAGGCTAGAAGACGCTGGAAGAAAGCCTACGCCGAAACGTCGCTAATCTCATATTCTTTGCGCCTACTTGTTTTTTCTGTTAGTTAGTTGCGCCTTCTTTCATTTCCAATCGAAACACAAATAGCAAGTTATCTACTCAAACTTCAGTCTACTCGAATGCTGGTCTGGTAGTTGAGGACAAATGTAACTAGGCACGCCTAAGTCTGGGTCTAGCTAATAATCACTCACTCACATCTCTTGACTAGACTTAAAAAGTTAATAACTTTTGGCAGGCCTTGTGATGGCGTAACATATCTTATAAGTGCATAAACATTAACACAGGGGAAAAGTAGAGAGTTGCAGTGGGCTATGCCACGTTCCTCAAAAGCCGAAGAAAATAGTCAAAGAGCCGGTAGTATTACAACGTCTAGTTAGTTGTGCCAGCCAAACTGTGCTGTCAACCATTTTATAGCTAGCCTCGGCATTAACTTTAATGGACGGCTTTAGTTCTGGATGATGTAGCACGCTGTTGTTTTTTTTGTATAAGGCTGAAAATATTTAAAGAGAACATAGCCATGTGTACAGATTAGGCTAACAATCAAGTTAGGAACTTTTGTGGCATATCCCCCTGTGTACAGGCTATTTCTTATAAGCCTTCCGATTTCCACCCTTGGCTAGGGTCTCTAGATGTTTGTGCACAAACCTTGAAGACTAAGGACTAGATGAAATAATCTGATGAAGAACTTAATTTTTTTAAATTTCTATTACAATCACATATTGCTATTTGAACTAAGTAAATATTGATTAAGAAAAATATCTTCTCAGGGCTTATCTTCTAGCAGGAAAACCTCAGTTGTAAGAAATAGCCTACTTTGCTGTAAACCCTTGAAATGCTATGTTGGTGTTGTTGGTGGTGTGGAAATAATGTGATAATGTGAAGGATGCTGTCACTTGGCCCGGTGGGGTATTTACAAAATGTATGTCGTGTGGAAGACGCACACATTTGCAGCTGCTCTATGTTGTGCTCGCCAGCAGCCCCTTTAGCCACTCAAGCAATGTCACAACGCAGAAATGGAACAGTTTGTCAATAATTGCAAGGGATTTGTAAACAAAAGAATAAAATTTGGTGAAGTAGAAAGTATTCAGTCAATGGCGTTAACAAGATGATAGGTTGCGCAGTTAAATGTGTTTGGAACTATGTATATTACAAGGGAGCCGCAGTAATCACGAGTAAAAGTGCGGCATTAACATAAACAAAAAAAGCATAGCCGAAACACGTATTCTGAATTCTTTTGATTGTCTGGAAATCTGTTTGTCTTACACACAGCACATGTTTTGTAAAAGTGCGGCCCGTTGATCGGGCGTAGTCGAAGTCGGAGGCGTGGCTCGCTGACCGCTGCTTGTTTTGCAGATGGGCACAAAGGACGCCAGCGAGGGCCTGGAGCGCGCGCTCGACCACATGTGCCGCAAGACTCGAGACCTGCGTCGCCAGCTACGCAAGGCGGTTGTCGACCACGTGTCTGACAGGTCGGTATCGACACGCGTGACACACGTGTGGCCCACCCAATGGGGAACTCTCCTCTCCACATTCTTATTTCGTTATTCCGTTCCTTTAAAATTCAACCTTTAGCAATTTTTTCCCATGATGCATTCTACGAGAGTTATGTCACTCACTTTGCAATCAACATTGATTTGATGGGTAAAAAATGCCTTGCTCTTGTCAGTAAGGAGTGACGTCATTTAAATGTTGCGGTTGGCCATTGCCAGGGTGTTGATATCAAGCAGAGCTTTCTATTGGCGCAATTAGGTATCAGGTAGGCATGCAGCTTCATCTGACGTCGCTTTGCGTTTTAAATTCTGTCAAATTCTGAGTATTAAAAACTAAATAACCTCACCAAAAAATCACACACATGAGAAGTAAATTAATATTTGTGGTCCAGAAACAATTCTCCGTTCATAAATAGCATTATGCCAAAGCAAGCTGGACTATTACGTGAGAGCAGGAACAGACGTCTTAACGTGCGACCGGGGTCAAGGGATCAGTGGAGAATCGGCGTGATCCCAGAAATCGAGAGAAAACCATGGGAAATGAAATTGTTTTCTGTAATATATACCAAGGGACAATAAAAAAATGGAGTGAGGTTATTGTTGGCCGGTGGGATTCCAAGGCTTGACCTGTGTTGTTCTGTGCCAGCTTCCTGGAGACCAACGTCCCTTTGCTGGTATTGATCGAGGCCGCCAAGGCCGGTAACGAGAAGGAGGTGGAAGAGTACGCCCTGGTCTTCACCGAACACGCCAACAAGCTGGTGGAAGTGGCCAACCTCGCATGCAGCATGTCTGGTAAGTGTACGCTTGATATCGTGTCCGCCGAAACTTGGGCCTCTTGGCCTCTTTTTATTTTCTTTTGTCCAGCCAGCTTTTTCACAAACAGGAAATATGTCTGAGTTCTCGCTGCTGGTGGTAAAGCATCAAGCCATTCACCGCCTTCCGAGATTCGCTCGTTCAGAATGTTGGGGCAGTAGTGCAAAAGCGGTAACTTAACAGCGTACGAGAATCTGGGCATTTTCTAGAAAGGGTTTTTCGGCTTCTAGAAAGCTTCTTCGGGGCGATTGTCGGACAATCGCCCTGAAGTAGAAGAAGTAAGCTTTCAATATAGTTAGCGAAACGTTGGCAGTTTGTTACAAGTTCTCAGCAGTGAAACTCATTTAGTAACAGTTTTCTTGAAAATGATCAGCTCATTTTTTCTCGCGTCATTGCATGAGAGTTAACCGAACAGGCTCTGGACGGTACTGAGTGTCACCGGGACTTGTCGTGTGATGGACCGGCTGGATTGCAGGTAACGAGGACGGGGTGAAGATGGTTCGCCACGCAGCCGCGCAGATCGAGACGCTTTGCCCGCAAGTGATCAACGCGGCGCGCATCCTGGCCGCGCGACCGCGCTCCAAGGTCGCGCAGGAGAACATGGACGTCTTCCGAGACGCCTGGGAGAACCAGGTGCGCCTGCTCACCGAAGCAGTGGACGATATCACCACCATAGACGACTTCCTCGCTGTCTCGGGTAAGCAAGGCTAGCTGAGTTGAAAGCTGAGAATATGTTGCATTACAATGGGAAATATTAGGGAGTGTGAGTTACCAGAAAATTAATTTGCTGGGTCAAAAGAACTAGGAGAACATGTTTAAACGTTTTGGCATATGCCCTCTTCAGCACGTAGGTACAAGAATTCTCTACCTGGGTCACTTCTTCATGGTGAAGGACTTCCCCATGAAAAATCTAATAAAAGCTAGACTTAAGTATCTGAGTAAGCAGAAAAGTGTGGCTACAGTGTTCTTTCCTTGAAAAATGTAATTTCTTATATGTAGAGCCTCCAGAAAATGGTTTTATAATTTCACCTATTTCGTTTTTAAAAACCCGAATTTCGTTTTTTAGTGGTTTTATAAAATTTTGTGGCAAGTCGTTGAATCGTTTAATATTCCTGTCAAAAAAATAGTCTCATGGCCACCGTATCACTGGCTCACGCAGCCGTGTGACTCAACCTGCTCGTAGCGCAGTTGCCAGATGTACAATGCTATGCAGGAAAAGTGCTCAATGCGCATGCATGCAGTCACCGAAAAGGGTGCACGGTTGATGCTGCTGATCTGGCAACATAGCAGTGAATTGCAGTGAAGGCCAAGGGCACCGTGCAGGTGCTTGCGGGCCTCCGCGAAATGTGGGTATTTCCACGAATTATGCGCAAAATAGGAAGTTTTAGGTCGAGTTTCAAACTTTATATTTGTATATGGAACATTTTATGCAAAAATTTCTGAGAACTGAACAACATTCATGGGATTTTGCGGTGTTTTACGCAAATATAGTTGATTTCGTTGTTATTTCGCAATAATAGCAAATTTCTTTTATTATCTGCAAGATTTAGGTTTAGAATTATGTAATTTGTGCTCATATTCCAAGAAAGTACAAGATATAAGGAAATCGCTTTATCACAATATGCGAAATGTACGGGGCTCTACTAATATGGTATCAGAAATGATGGTCGACATGAAAAATGAAAATGTATGAATTTTGTATTGTTATTGTACTAAAAATTCAAATGCAGAATCTTTGTAACCAGTAGCAAAGAAGCCAACAAACAAAGAATAAAAGTAAATTAATAACTGCTACTAAAAGCAAAATTTAATAAGATTACACTCTTTTTACTGGGAGAGTATATGTTTCCGGAAGGGGCGGTGGTGGTAGTTAACACAGGAAGGTATGGCCAGAGAGCCTATTTTGTGAGTGTCACACAGTTTGCTCTCTCACAGGATAGACTGTACCTACGTCAATTCAAAGCCCTCTTAATGGTCTTGGTTCTGTTCACTCTTCTGAATGAAAATGTATCAATAAGGCTTGTGGCATTCTTAAAAAAAAAACTTAGCCTGTATCACCCTGGCGAAATGCGTTTTGTGTCGCTGACCATTTTGTCGTGTCGTGCAGAGAACCACATCCTGGAGGATGTGAACAAGTGTGTGCTGGCGCTACAAGAAGGAGACGCAGACGCTCTGGACCGAACTGCCGGCGCCATCCGCGGCCGATCTGCCCGCGTCTGCAACGTCGTCGGGGCCGAGATGGACAACTACGAGCCTGGCATCTATACCGAGCGCGTGCTGGAGGCCGTCAAGGTAGACCCACCGTGGCCATCTTGCGCATCGACTAATAGGCTTGGGCTTGACAAAATACTTTGCCTATCAGGTATCTTGTTCAACTTAATGGAAATGGCAAAAGTGCCCCAACCAAAATCAGAAATAAACGAAAAGTGTCGGGTGTACAGACTGAATACCGCACCTACCGACTACCATGAGTCCAATACTATCCGTAGGACCACCACCGCTAGTTTTGCAGTGTAGTAAGCCTGCTTTTGAAGTCCAATTTCCTCGGTGATTTTGTTAGTCTGGGCATACACTAGCGATTAGTTTTTGGGTTTTGTTGGTGGTCGATAGTTATTATAGTCGGTACTTGGTTTTTCCTTGAGTTAACTATACTGCAACTTTACCCCATGCTAGTATCTGCCAGTATGATGGATTTGAGAGTTGCCAGTCAGGTGTTATGCCCGAATGGTTGCCGGGACAAGGATAAATTACAATAGATCCCGGCCCGGCCAATAATTTATTGGCGCCATAGTCGACTTTGATGGAAATGAAAAGCACACAAAATGTGCGCAAATTGAAACTTGAAACAAATAAATAAAACCATCGCCCAATTAACGAATCGATTCCTGAGTCAAAGGCATTATAATTGCCTTGCAATTAATTCACCATCCTGAGCCATCGGGTACAATGATTGGATTTTATGAGTATGTGCTGGATTCGCGATGAGCTACCAAGGTCTTTGCAAAAATCAAAGACGCATGAACAACATTTCTGCACCGCTGGTCCTGATTTGCGACTAGTGCAATTGCTTGTGAAGTATTGTCACTTTTGACAGGCAGAATATTTTTTTCATTGCAATAACTAAAGATGGGTGCAGTAGCAAAATGGGCAAATTTTAATCACTGCATGTCACTTTTTGACAAAGAAAGCTACAGCATTTTTGAGCACGATCAGGATGACCATCAAGCTTTGGTTTTTTTAATAAAATAAAATAAAGAGCTGGTTGAGATGGTTTGATAAAGCAAAGAAAGACTTACTTCGAAAGGATTACTTTCTCCATGTTACTCATTATTCTGTGTACTCGTGCGGTAGGTCCTTCGAGACCAGGTGATGCCCAACTTTGCGGCGCGCGTGGAGATTGCGGTGGACGCTCTCTCGTCTGCGCCGGCAAAGGACGTGGACGAGAACGAGTTCATCGACGCCTCTCGCCTGGTCTACGACGGGGTGCGAGAAATCCGACGCGCCGTCCTCATGAACAGGGTGAGCATCCGTGCCAACTCCCTTTCATATGTTGAAATAGCTAATTGTCCCCAATCTTGGGTTCAAGTCATTTGGTTTCATTGCGACCCTAATTTTAACTTATTTACGACCTACCTCGTGTAATCGAAATTAATTTCTCATATTTTTTTAGCACTGCTCACAGGTACTATTTATAATTCCATAAATGTATTAATTTGCATGTAATGGTGAACAGCTAATGACTCGACAGTAACATTTTGCAAGGCTAACAATATAACATGACATTAGTGAGTGTAATTTATTCCCTTCTTACACGTATTAACTTTAAAGTGCCATTGAGAACAATAACACGAGATTTATTTCTCACCTAGGGCCTATTCTCGATGAATTCCGCCGATGGAAATATCCTTTTCCCATTTGATTTAACATGGAGGACAAAAACTTGTCGAGAATAGGTTGTTTTAACCTTGTCTAATATTGAACTGCTAAATATCAGGCCGTAATAGTAGTACCTAACTGCTAACGAGTATCCTATTTTAATGAAGGTGAAGGCGAGGCTGTTGAAAAATAATATAATCTTATAATTAATTAGTCAAATTAGAATTGATTGGTGGACTTCTTAGCAGTTTTACCCAGTTTAATAAACAGTTATTTTATAATACAATACCTACTCGATGCAGACTCACTCAAACCCGGCTAACAATAATATTTTCAGCTGTCTTTAAATGACTGGCAAATGCATAAAAATTCCAAAGAAGACACTTAAAACTTTGAAATGCTCAGGGATTTACGATCCTGGATGAAACAACAGTAGTATTAACAAGCTTGCATCAGTTTGAGAATCTCCCAATGAAGTGCTTTTCCTTGTCCCTAGTGACAGGTAATTTCCTTGTGCAATCGATGGAAGCAAGTAAGCTAGCTAACCCATTGACTGGCGGATAAGGTAGCTAAGCCGTGCTTACGCTATGACGATTTTACCCTTGCTCAAGCTCGAGCTTTTAGCCCCGGTCTAAACCTCTATATTCGAACGTTTAAACCTATCAGTGTTTTGCCATAATTTCAAAAATCACTGCATGGTAGGTATTCCTAACAGGATTCAAATATTTGTCATTTCATTTGTGAACTTCCAATCGGCATTTAGAGAAAAATATTGTACGAGCTTTGTCTTGATCATAATATTAATAAAAACTCAAGAGAAAAATAAATTGTAAAGATAAAGAAAGCATATAATTTAAAAATAACGACGTGCAAGTGCATAAACTGCCATGATGGTGGTTAGATAGTTTTGACGAGTCATACTTGACTCTGCCTCAGCTTGCAATTCTTAAGCCATAACGCATTGTTTACGTTATGTGTTTCGCATCTGTTTTATAAATACACAAAACTGATGCGTAGCGCATCTCGAGAATTAAGACACGGGCCCCTAGGGTCTATTTATGGCACGGTGTAATAGGACGGTAATTTTTGGCCGTGGTTGACTTGGAGCTTTCGCTAGGATGAAACGTATGGCGTAAACACGGCTGTAAATTGGACGTAGAGGTGCTAGCGTAGTTGACTAACCCTGGGCTATTCTCTCTTCAGACTGACGATGAGCTGGATCCCGAGGACATTGAGTTTGATGAGCATTACACCATCGAAACTCGCAGCAAGTGTAAGCGCTCACCCGACACTGCGGTTCCCGTCCAAGGCACAGATATCCGCTTCCCGACGCTATCACGATTCGCCAGCCTGTTCGATCCGAGCTCTCTTCTGTGCTCGGTCTGCAAGAGCTTTTGATCGGCGTAGCTTGCTTTTTTACCTCACCCTTCCTTTCTTTGCTTTGCCAAGCTGACTTTGAAATGAAAATATAAGTTTCATCGTTCAATCTTCCAGCTTTGTACTTTTTGCTGACTAAACCTTTGTGAGTGGATTTGAGAGTGGATGTAAACATTTTGTTGGGCCAAGTATTTGATACGGTTTTCTGCAATCTGTGAAAGATGTCTTATATTTTCTGCTAGTTCCTTTTCATTGGTAGAAATTAACAAGAAATCTGATAAAAGAAAACTGTTATCGTTGCTGAATTGTCCATAGAAAGCATTTCTACTCGAAATAAAATCACACAGGTTTTGCTTTACTCTGCTTGTGCTCCACGTACCTAATCCCATGCCAAATTTTATTTGCAACTTTGAATGCTTTGTTGTTTTGTTTCCAGCTGAGAATTCACCGTCTCAACTTTTTGCAATTCAAATGAGTGCTTTATTTGGGGCAATGCAAAATTGCTTCTTTCTCAACCTTCTCCCAGCTTTCCATTGTTGCGTCGTTGATTCCAACGAGTGAATAGGGTAAAACGCCGGAGGTCGGGTTATTTTTGCCTTGTGACGAGCCGCATTATAATTACTATCATAGCAATAAGTTGTGTGCTTGTGGGCTGTTGGGGCCGATGTTTGCAGAGTTCCGAAGAGCTGGACACGGACACAGAATTCGAACCCGGCGACGACCACACAATCGATACGCGCGTCAGACGTAAGACAGTTCCACTTCAGCCCTAGGCTCGCCCCCTCCCCCTGCTTGGTAACGGTGTTCGAGATTAACACTCCCCATCCGAGCCAGACACTAACACAAACAATTCACACACGTACATTACCCACATGAATAACATTCCATATGTATCGCATATCAGGTTTGTGGCATCAAGCTTTTACCATGGCACTGTTGTTGTCAAAAGAGTTCATTATCCATGCAACCAAAGTTGAAGTCAAAGTTGAAGCAAAATTGTGCTGGATCATTCGTTGGATGAGTGACCATCCATACTAAGACCCAGTTCTGTTTGAGAGAGAGGTTGGAGGGTTTGAATCTAGTACAGCAACTTCACTCCCTTTGATATAAATCTCTCGACAGCATGGATTAGTGGAGGAATCCTGCCGTTCGAGTTGTACTGTCTTTCAGAAGCGACGTTAAGTGGTGGTCTCCTCGGTGCTTTTCGAAAGGAGTAGGCTGCGTGCCGGCACCGGGTTTTCCCTTTTAAATTCATCATCGCCATATCAACACCTTGGTTATTATTCAACGATGCCAATTGACCAGTGCCGCAGGGCCAGTTGTTAACTCAGTGCATTGTTGAACACCAAAAGCTCTATAATCATTACTCACGCTGAATGGAAGCTCTTTAGTCGATTGCTTGCGCGTTTGGTATTCGGCCATGGCTTGGGATGTTGCTTACGTGTGGTTGGTGGATTTCAGCAAGCGCTCACACGGGAACGTTGGAGCACGGAGTGGACGAATACCCCGACATCAGCGGCATCACCACTGCCAGGGTAAGCAAGTTGACAACTATGGCCTGCAAACACCTTGGGTATACCGACTTGAATCTCAAGTCCAGATTGAATTCTTTTGCTAGGCTTTTTGGTATTTTTGAAGGCAGAATTTTTTCTGTATTCCAACGGACTTTATAAACCTTCTTTATTTTGTATTTAATTTTTTGGCTCAGCTAAGCAAATTAAAAAATCAGTTTCGGTCACATAATTAGCTCATGCTGAAAACACACAAAGACATCAGGAGGCAAGCCTACGCCAGATTGATATCCAAAAAATCAGCATTCGTATCATCACCAAGCGTACCTTGATGTCAAAACCCCAAAAGCCTCTCGCAACTATGAAATTGCGTTGTAAGTGTGTCCAGTGGAAAGGGAAGGGTTTGGTTAGCAACCAAATAAGTGCCAATGTTAAGCTGGAGTAGATTGCTTAAAATATATTTATAGAAGGAAGGGAGTACTTATATTCATATTTTAAGCCAAACACAAGATAGGGACTCATTTAACTAAAGGCTGGTTCACAATAGTCGTAAGATTTTAAGGTTCAGCGCTTGTGGTTTACAGTTTGAGGTTAAACAGGAATGGGAGATACAATTTCTTGTTCTCGTTCACAACATCTAAGCAGCGCATCTTATGGTTTCGTCGCAAGGCGTAAGAAATTAAATAGAATAATTTCTTAATCCATAAACCAACTAATCCTTACGACAGGCCAATCAGAAGCCAGAAAAACATTCAGCTCACTGCAGTTCTCCTGAGTCTTTTGTTTTACTTTTACGTCTCTGTTTTCTGAGGCCTTATGCCTTCAACCACGAACACTATTTCAGTATACCATACACCGATTACAAATTGCCCTATACAAGGAGACTTCTTACGCATAGCTAGCAGGCCAAGTGTATAGCGTTGGGAAGGCTGCGCTGGTCACTGATTCGGTAGTTAGATGTGACTGAGATGAGATGAAATGGAAGGAAAAGAGATGCAATATCACCTATTGATATGTAAGAAAGTGAGATGAACAAAAATCCATGATATCCTATCCATTTCACTGCACGGAAAGTTCTAGAATCCATACCGCCCCTCTGGTCTGATGGGCTTACATTGTTGTCCCTCCAGGAGGCCATGCGCAAGATGACTGAGGAAGACAAGCAGAAGATCGCGCAACAGGTCGAGTACTTCCGCAGCGAGAAGCTCAAGTTCGATCGGGAGGTGGCCAAGTGGGACGACACTGGCAACGATATCATCGTTCTTGCCAAGCACATGTGCATGATCATGATGGAGATGACTGACTTCACTCGGTGAGAAGAACACGTGTTGCTAAAGCTATGCTTGCATCTCCAACACTTTTCACACTTGTGTACCCAGCCCAGTGATCAATTACAGAATTCAGCTTTTTCTACACAGGACTCACAAAGTGCTGGAGAGCTTGAAATTGGCCACTTTAGTTCAGCATCAAAAATCTTTGAGCTACAAACGCTGGTGTTAAAATTACACAGGAAGGGTTGCCCCAGCCAGTCTTTTGTGGTTGCCAATTCAATTCTTTATTTATGTCCATAAAATCACAACTTTAAGAAAAAAAATGCCTTTTTGGATATGGGAATTATCCAACTATAAAATACTGTTGTACTCTTACTAGTAGTGTCAACAATTATTTAAATCACACTTCTTAATACCTTATTGTGTAGCTAGTAAAAAACAACCTTGTGCAATACTTGTGATACAGGGTCTACTCCTGTATGTAAACCGCAGTCTTCTTTTACCTATTTTTTTTGTACAACTACCGCCACTGGCCTATATCATTTTTTATACTCATGTCGTTTTCCTAAACGTAGCACTAGTTTTCAAAATAACTGTTCTACAAACTAGGTAGTGAAATGCTAAGTAAAATTGCTAAAACTTTTCGAACTCTTTGTAAACTATGCATACACAGCATATAGTAGACAGCATAGCTAATCCTGGCAAGAGTCCTAGTTCACACTTTTATCTAAAACTCTTTTGCTTTCTTTTTACAATCACAGATTATCTTGCACATTTGATTTGGTATTTGAAGAGAAAACTTGTCTGTAAATATGCCGATGCAGAGGTTGAACATCGGACATCGTAAACCAGCCCAAAGTCTCCCTGATCTCGCCAACACTTAGGCAGAGTTGTATGCCTGTGATGCCGGCCGGCAGCTTCTAACGCTTTCTCGTTGGCTGCAGAGGCCGCGGGCCGCTGAAGACCACCATGGACGTGATCAACGCGGCCAAGAAGATCTCGGAGGCAGGCACCAAGCTGGACAAGCTGACGCGGCAGATCGCCGACCAGTGCCCCGAGTCTTCCACCAAGCAGGACCTGCTGGCCTACCTTCAGCGTATTGCCCTCTACTGCCACCAGATGAACATCACCTCCAAGGTCAAAGCGGACGTGCAGAACATCAGCGGGGAGCTCATCGTCTCGGGGGTCAGTGCCTTGCAGATACTGTCCAACTTTGATACAGTCATGCGCTTCATGTTGTTCACGACAAATGATTCTTTCAATCGATGAATCTGTTTTTAGACGAAAAAATTGTGATGTCGTCATTTTCTTATGGAACTATGTTTTTGTCGAGTCCTTTTTGATTCTGGAAAAACTGTTTTGAAAATGGTCGATATTTACCCTTCCGTGTTTTACACTTAGCAGGTCCAGCGAAAAGCATTATTTTTTATTTTCAGTAATACTAGAGGCTAGAGGAATATGAATAGCTTTGAAAATAATCAAATTCAATAACGTAGGTAAGTTGTTGTTTATTTAGCTATCAAGCTATCATAATCTACAATTTGCTCATCACATTGTACACTTCACAGATCAGTGATATTTGACCAGTGATCCTGATCACTTATCATTGCTTATTGGTTTGCTAGATGCAAGTTTGTATTTCTTTTTGGTTAACTGACTTTTGAACTTGTGTGCTTTTATTATTTAAAATGCTTAACCTTGCAGACAGGCCTCGGTGGCCTTGTGAGACTCGTGACTTTTTTCTCTGTTATT
>QKMV01002804.1:0-11068 GCA_003287335.1 Lednia tumana
TATTATGTTGTTAAAGTCTTAATAAGACATTTGAAAACACATTCGACCCTATCTTGATCGTGATCGAAAAGTTAACCGATATTTTTAACGAACCAATTACGAGCGCCTCGGGTAAACTAAAGTCTTGTTCAACAGAACTGTGAACCCATATGACCGTCAGCGTCAACCCTCTATCAGATATTCCTCCATTATGTCATCGTCATCCATTTCGGTAGAGCGAGAGAGCAGTTGTGTCACCAAAAATTTACCCTCGCGTGCTATTTCAAAACATTAATATGGTTCTGTCATCTTTTTAAAATGAATTTGGGATGGACGGAAATGAACCTATTCATGGATGGTAACTTTTTGCAAACGTATGTAACAGATTTGCACCAAATAAACATCGAAAATCCCAATCATTTGAGGAATGTCCCCAAACTCAACCAGCTCGAGGGCTTTAAGCCCAGACCCCGCTTTTGAGTATTGAGAAACATGACTTTTCCTAATTTTCAATTCAGACCGAAGTTTAACCCCATGGATACAATACACTGACTATCCTAATTATATCTTGCCCTAAGCCTACTCCCTACAGATTCCAGCCTATTTCGCGGCGGCTGTGTAATTAATATCTGCTGGAGGGATGGCGACCGTAAGGGCTCACGTTCAGTTGAAACTGACTATATTCTCGTACATGCATCGAACTCACCGACAGACGCCCGATGCAGCAACTAGAGTTCTGGGAGGTCGAAAGCAATCTCATCAGGTGTAAACAGATCCACAGCTCACAGCAATTGTACCTACCACACTCATCATTCACCTCTGTTCGTACACATAATGCCAGCTGTATTGTAAGTTAGGGGATATGTGAGGCTGTCTATTCTTTTAATAGAAAATCTATATGGGGTATACGCACTATGAGTTATTGCATCGTTTGAATTGTATCTATATAAGCGTGAGTGTAAGCGATATGGAAATGATCCAATCTCTTTATATTCAGTCCACGTATGAATAAGTCATTCAAGAATCCTTATAGCCCAACTCGTGAGTACAACCGTAATTTCCATGGAACTTTAGCCTCATGTTGAGAAAGTAACTACCATGGAAGGTAGTTTATTTTTCTGTTTTAAAGTAATTGTTATTCTTTTTCGGAGGGGTTATTATGTTAGTAACGTGCCTTGCTATATGGAACAGAATCGTGGACAAACGAGATGGGCTATAAAATGTGACATGCGTAAATCATGTCGAAGATGTGCGGAATATTCTTTTGTGGCAAATGCATGTCGTATGATCGCAAATTGACGTGGTTGGTGGGTACGTACTCAGACGTGAGACATTTCTGGTGTGGAATGTAGATTGGTAAACGAGGCAAGGGATGCAGATATACGTTGTTTTTTTAAGAACATGCCTTCCCGCTGCGTTCGCTGGTGTCAACCAACACCTGGGAACACACAGGTCAAGTCAGCCATTTTGGAGGTGGGACGTGGTATGACCTCTTGTCGAATAGACTTATAGCTATAATTTTTACAGCAAAGGCTAGTTGAAGTTATGATGAAAGAATATAAAAATCGCAAATTACTTTGTCGGAAGATAAAAAGTTATTTCTAGTTTACGAAGTAAAAAAAAAACTGATGAACAACATTTGTCTGTAGGTTTGGTATCCGAAAAGCAATCAAACCTCACGAGAGTCGGTACACTCCCTGGAGGGTGATTGTGTAAAGTGTCGAAGACGCTCGCACTCGCTATCTTCCATACATAACGAGTACATTCGACACATTAACTTGGTCAAATTCGTTGTGTTACTTACAGATATTGAGTGGCATCCTCTTCGACAATTTTAAGCAACCGCGTCCCCCCCTGTTTGCTTGAAGTACCATTCTTTTTCTTGTTAAAGAGTGTTGGAAAATTGGTCCGAAACCCCGAGTTGATTTTCAGTTCTAAAATGATCGACAATTTGTCTAGCAGTCTATACCACCACACGTGAACAACTCAAATTAGGCCTCTATATCTACACTTTGTGCATCACATTATAATATAAAATATCAACAAAGTCTCGCACAGATAAACGCAGTGCTGTTTACTCCGCCACTTACAGCAGTGTGTGTTCACTAGACCAGATTATATTGCCTGTAATCATACAGACAACCATAATCAGATGTCTGATAAGTCATGTTCACCATGTTATTGTTCTTATATAAGTAGCATATACGAGGTGGATGGAAATTTCGGCTTGCTCATCTTATGTTGTCGACAAAGTAACTTGAAGCTACTGATTAAAAACATGGACGTGAATGAAACGTGATCTCATCATACCAAGTTAGGTACCTACCGAAAGTTAAGTGAGCCGACAAGTATTTCGTTTATTTTTGAAACTCTTTTTAGAAAAATAAGTTATTTGAGATTACCCTTGGTCGGGTCGATAGCATCGGTGCATAAATTTGGATGTGTTGCCTAGTCTGTAATTTTTTAGACTCGTGTATGTTTCCTCAACTATACATTAGTTTGCAAAAAAACTGAGTCACAAACTTTTACAATAGGTTTTTGCCCATGATAGAGTTAACAGTATAGTTAACGTAACGCCGGGAGACTTTTAACGACTGTACATAGCATTCATATCCCATGGTAAGTGAATAAGTTTTATGAGTTTCTTACCAAATCGACACGAAGATACTTGGTTGATCGTGACTATAACGCCTCGTAATGATCTTGATTGAATGTTATTTTAATTAGTATGACATTTGATTTACTCTAGTTTGGATCAAGATTCGCAAAGAATTGCCGGCAATGTTTCGCCAGTGGTTAATTTAATTGAGTTTGTAGACGTAAACAAATTGCTCTCAGCTGCGGACCATGAATGTGATTGATGTTGTGAGGGTGGTTTCAAAGAGCATGTGCATTCAAGCGAGCAAACACTTTCTGAGAAAACAAATGTTGAGAATTATTCGGTTGTGTACCAAAATTAGCACTCGATTATCTCTCCGCGATTTCTTCTTATGCCAATCATCAATATTTATCTTCGAGTCGTGATTTAGGAGCGCAACTGAGTCAGAAATATACTGAAATAAGATCAATAAGACAATAATAAAATTGAGATATTGACATGGTACATCGCTTTTGGCTAACTGAAATTTGACCACTCTATTTTGTTTAATTTTTTTTCCATCTTATTCTTGTCTACAAATTCTTATGAAGTATACGTCCTCTCAACTACTCATTTTTCAATGGAGGGGTCAGACTTTACATTCGCTGTATGAACTTAATGAAATATAATTAGGTGTACTGTACATGTAGAAAAGTAGAGTACATATAAATGTGCTACAATAATTTACCTATAATACCATATTATGTTACAGTAAAATAGTATAGTTGCTACTGTCACCATCGCATACTTTCATAAAGACTGGTAAAGTCGAGAGAATTGAGGGAAAGTGTCGCCTATTATTTTGTGGAAATAGTTAAACTAAGATCATTTTGTCAAGCAATTGGGGTGGTGTGTTTGTCAAACCGTTCCCAGCTGGACGCACAAGGAGCCGCTAGAAATTAAGCAA
The DNA here is from genome assembly GCA_003287335.1 of Lednia tumana. Classification (NCBI taxonomy): domain Eukaryota; kingdom Metazoa; phylum Arthropoda; class Insecta; order Plecoptera; family Nemouridae; genus Lednia; species Lednia tumana. The sequence continues at coordinate 3,525 of QKMV01002804.1, forward strand.
ATATAACCAGCGGCTTCTGTTTTCATTAATACTTGACTTCCAGCTCTTTTAACTGACAACGCATTATTAATGTCAAATTTGATATGGGGAACCAAAATATCAATTGACCCCAATTCCGTTTTCATTGCTAATTAAAGTTAAACAATTAATTGTTCAGCTTGGGAGAGATCGCTTTGTATTTCACGGAGTTAGGAAAGTGGAGTGGGTCTATACGTCCGGATTTCTGACAGGGGTACTCACAACGTCACTCCCCATAATATAAAATATCAATTCCTTATTTATTTTCTTTTAATTCCATTGTTTCAAGAACATTTATATGATGTTTACTAAACAGGCTTACTACAAACTTAAATGAAACTGAATGACTAAATGAAATGGTAAATGGACGAAAAAATTATGGCTTGTTAGGAAGACAGCATGCTATTAGAAAACTACCTATATTCTACTGTAAATCAACACACTTATTATTAAAACGTAATACGTTTGTATGTTTTTAAGCATTAATTTTCATTTATTGTCTCCAAATGCACCAAAAACGACATTTTATTTGTTTTTAAAAAAACTGTTAATAACTGGGTTAAACTGCTGAAAACTTAGAACTGACACTAAACTGCCAACGTTTCGCTAACTATGCTGAAAGCTTCATCGGGGTTAGTCTGGCTAGTCGTAGCAGTTTAACCCAGTTATTAACAGTTTTTTTAAAAATTATAGTGCTGAAATTAGTCAGGAGATATGAGTCTCAAAAATGTAATAACATTTTATTTGTGTTCGTGAATTTAACGACAATCAAATTATTTCGTTTAGGAAAGCCCGTCGAACAACGCAATTGCCATTTAAACTGCCAATTCACATCTCTATAATCAACCATTCGTTGGACACTACCAATATCTCAGGACATCCGGAACAAGATTCACTTTCCACTAGATGTGTGGTCGAATTTGTCTCTAGCTCCCACTACGTTGGCAACCGGCAAGCCACCACTTCTTGCCTGCGCGTCTCAGCCAGCGGTCTCGTCAGTTCTTTTGTCAGTCTTTCGCGCTGATAGTTCCCAGATGATTTTGTGCCAGTGCGAGCCGAGTCGCGCCTTCAACATGTGTCCAATTAGTCTCCTTAGGGGCATAGCGGGAGGCCCTAGGTCTACCCTGTGCTCGATGCCCTTCACGATGCTATACACAATTCCTCGTGAAAAAGCTAACCTCTCGAACCGATTTCTTAGCGAGATTACCACGAATCGGAATCACGATTTAGTCTTATGTTACAAACCACCGGAAAAAAGTTAACGTTGAACTAATTTGTCGGTTCATCTTGAAATGTGCCTAATTGGCCTAAAAATCGTCGAACAATGTGCCAATAATGCAGCTGTTTGGTCCGTATTTATCCTGCCTTTTTGATCTCCGAGCGCTGGGAAAAGGGTTTTTGAGTGCATTTGATGAGCGCGGTAAACCAAATCCAACGCGTTGTTTTAGAACGCCCGCTGGTTTCCAAAAGCTCCCTAAAAATAATTACATCACCAACTGGAAATTAAAATCAAGTACACCATTTTAAAATAAACTTATTTTTCATGGAATACGTGTCATTCCTACATCAATTGATAACCTAAAAATTGATATTGATAGCTCTGATCGCGTTCACATGAGAAAATACAGATTCCTGTAACACGAAGTATCGGATGCCGATGAGATTTATCAACAGTTACGCACATAAGAAACTATAATTACTTTACGAACTTATTATCGGGTTCACCTCGCCTCGCCGAGAAGCTAAGCTAAAACCCTCTGGTCTACAAGTAAATTAAAACCAGCCCTGCGGAACCGTTATGACAATTACCAACCAATAAATTTCAAACGGTATGACGTCTCAATGAACCTCATAGCACTGTATGCCCTCGGTATACGAAATGGAGATGAAGTATTTGACTTTTCAAGTCTTCTCAAATGTGCTTCACTTGAGGCTTTGTCATCACCATCTCACGCACACACACACATACACACAACACACACACACACACACACAAAATGTTCCACGCACTCACGCATACATCGTAAATTTAAAAACAGACCTCAGTTTAATTGAGTTTGGTTGGTTTTTCGTTTACACGGAATCGTGTGTGGTTCCTCGTCGTGCGTTTGGGGCACTTTCAGATCTCATCAATATTCGATGGAAGCACACAGTGAGTTTGTATTGTGTCGGAAAGACGGAAAAGTTAAATTATATATGTAAGAGAAGTATTTGCATTTGTCCGTGACTGCCTTTATCTTACACGGAATATCAAGGATCATCGTTGACCGATAAGTAGTCATAATTTCCTTGTCCTTGACCGCTGTGTTTGTATATGTAGCCGTTGGGGACAAGAAAGAACGCAATTTTCATTTTGCCATGTTTGTGTTCTTTCTAGTTAATATTCATGGGAACAGTTTGTGAATTAAAACTCGGCTTGTTGCCTTCGTTTCAAATGTGTACTTTAAAAACTGTAACAAACAGGTACCTAACGGTTAAAAATTTAATTCAAATAAAGTGAATTTGGTATATTTTTTTGCTGTTCACAGTATTTACAACGGAAAGCTGTAAGACGACAACCTTGTGGTAAAATAACATCTAATGTGATGACTGATGATGAGTTTGTAAACGTTCTTTAAAAATCGCCAAATTGTTCACTGTTCATTCTTGTACCACGTGACATGACTTCTCTATCGATACATTAAACATTGCGTTTTGATTAATTTGATTGATTTTATCGTCTGTCTTCATACTTTGTTTTACACTCCCCCCCTTGCTCGTGATTAAAGTGATGAATGCCGATAGGCAAAGGGATTCGATGATCACATAGATCACATGATGTTACCGTCTAGCAATGATCGCGGTGCTTTAGACGTCTCGCCGTGATCGCACTGGGTCGACTTTTAGAGGAACTAATGTTACATTCAAATAACCGTATAGCTTTACCACCCGCTGTCATTAATTTGATTGAGAACCCACCCCATTTCTTTTCTCACGTGGCGATGGTTTTACAGTTCAGCCTTTTTAGTACCGTGCTATCAGTTTCTAGCCATCAAAATCATCCCTGCCAGTCGTGTAAGAGTCATTTCCTCGTCATACTTGTTAGGCAATGTTACGGCGTCATTTCGTTCACACTTTATATCTCAGCATTGACGTCGAATTACCGAATAAAAGATGTCTTCGGAAGATTTTATCGGCTATATTATTTTCACCCGAGACGTCGCCTATGTCTCTATTCCGAAATTCAGATGCAAATCTGAGAACCACAGCTAACATTGTCCACAAGATTATAATATAAAGTCCATATCTTGATTTCGGAATTTAAATGCATCGCTGACCACAATGCTATTATTTTTAGGAGATGGTCATCTATAGAAGGGGGATAGCTTCTGTTGCCGCATGGCTCCAGCTGTGACATTCATTTAAATATTCAAATGAGTTTAGGATACATAGATTATCATTACTGTGAGGCTGGCGCATGTTTATAACTTAGTGGAAGGAATGCATTTTCGTTTTCGTCTTGGATTCTCTCGTTATATTGTTCAATTCAAGCGATCAGTTCATAACAAGGAGTCTTGACTTTCAGTTCTAGTTGAATAAATCAGAACTTTTCGTTATATTCTTCTTGAGAGGAAAAACAAATAACAGTGATCATTCAACTGATTCAAGAAATTAGTAATTCTGTCCTGTCATTGGACAGATATTCTATAATTTTCAGTGCTTTTGTTGTGGTATGTAATAGACTCTGTCCACTAATTGGCCTAAGTATTGTGGGATTCACGGTACTATGTCCTGCAAATGGTATTTTCGCTAGAGTAGAGAAGATTGAACCCGTCTCAGCTGAATAACGTCCCACGGTCAACGTAGTTTATATTAGAGCGCTGACAGGTCCACTATCTGATTCACTTTCATTCCTGGCTGGTAATTTGTTTAAATCTCTGGTCCAGTGCAGCAGCTAAATAGCGTGGTTATAAATGAAGACGTAATCTCAGATGTACTTAGCTGGATGCATGTGTGAAGTGTGTTAATGGTGTAACGAGTTAGTTCAACGAGCGCAATTCATCACGTTGATGCATTAGAGGAGAGGAACCTTGACCCATTAGCAACTGACTCTAATATGGCTCGTCTCCTGCGATCGCTAGGTCGATAAGTTGTGTGGGAGAATTGGTCCCAACAAGACAATTTGCTACTGAGGTTGGTGTACCTGAGGGTTCGAATTGTTGTGTTGTTTTTTAAATTTGTTTGCACGTGAGAATTGGATAAATTGTGGCTGGAGAATGGGCAACGAAAGTAGGAAACGTTTCAAAGCTACACATACCTGCAAACAGAATACGAATTAATGATCGGTATAATGATCGAGCTATAAAATCAAACTGGATACTAATTAATAATGATAGAATCATATATAGGAGCTGTGGCGTGTATTTGTGGTGAAATAGAAGGTTGAAGAAATTTCAAATCAAAGAAATCAAAGAAGAAAGGAAAGAAAGAAAGAAAGAAATCAAAGAAATCACTTACCCAGCTAATTAACAAATGTTGTTTTTGTTTTTGTTTTTGATCAAAAGACGTGCGAGGGATTACTATTGTTTCACACATATTATGGCACTTAATTTAAACAGTAAAATATTGCCTTAGCTACTTCGAGAAAAAAGTGTGTCTCCAGTACCATGATTATTTCAATTACACCTATAAATTAATTGATACACCATTAGTAAGCTTGATACGCGGCTCCTCCACTTCTTGTTGGCTCACAGTATAACTCGTAATTTCTCTTCTGTTACGGTAGCGAGCCGAACGGGCAATAAAGATAACACTCGCTTCGAGTCTAAGATTGTTTTTGATTAGCGTAGGTTTTTCAGAGCCGTCGGTTGATGGTTGTTGACTGTTGTGTGTTCAAAGTTGGCTGCTCTATTGTAATTCGCTTCTAGCCCTAAACAGGGACGTGTCTCGCAAGATTGCTTTAGCTTTGTCTCATCTCAGCCAGCTTAGTAACTCGATAGAATGCACGAACACTTTTTACCACACGTTTTCCAAAAATGCTGCCTCCTACAAGCACTTTAAGTATTTCTACATATCTTGAATCTAATCCTGTTTGAGATTTTATAGATTACCTCTGTAACACAATACAACCTGTTAAGAAATCGATACTGATACGATATTTTATATAAAACTAATATCTAATACACAGCTTACCATGCATGAAAATTTCCAAGCTATGTTGTTGCAAGTTGCAAGTTATACCTACCACAGCATTGTATACTTATACGCTGCCGCACAGTGGCGAAGGGTGGGTAAAATATAAGAAGACGCTATAGTGCGTTTATTCTGAGCTGAAACTGAAATTCGAAATTTTCTTCTTTATATCTCTAGACCCCCAAAGGTTAACTTTCGACGAAACTTAAACTGAATATTCGTTAAGCGTATAATACCTACATCAGAAACAATTCATGCACGGTATAAGGTGGTATGGAGTTGACATTTATACAGATGCCCAATTCGCAGTTTTTTCCCACCATATTGGACGTGCACGGTGCAGCTAACCAAGGATACCAAATGACAACAACTAAATAAATATCATTCTTCAATTGTTCCTGCATGGAAATGGTCAAAATGGTGTGGGAAACTCTGCGAATTTCGCAGTGTGGATCGCGAGGAAAGTGGAAACCCAGCATTTTTACATCGATTTTTTTATTTGTATGTGCAGTTGTTAGAGACAGTTCGAGTCAGTAACATTTCAAAGCCACCACTACAGCGAGAAGTGATTTATCACGGAATTCCATGCATGCAATCGGAGAGCATTCAGATTCCTGTGTGCTACAAATACAATGAAAAACGTTACGTGGAAGATAAACTCGAAAGTCAAACACAAACATCTTTCCGATGACTCGTTGTTTCCTTGAGCTGGGAGCTGTAAGCAGCTTAGGGGAGTGTTGTTTGAGGGTGAAGACGACCCTGTTGGATAAATGATAGCGCGGCGTTGAGTGAGTGACTAGCACGCCGTGTTCTTTTGGAATCGTCTTAATTGTTCCGGACAGCATCACGAAAGAGGAAGAGGGCTGTTTTTTTTCAAAAGATCACGTTCGTTTCGGGGGTTGCATGAGTCAAGTCTGACAGCACGTTTATTTCGAAACCGTTTAGATCTGATTCTTCACACCAAATAGGGTTGTGGCCTCGGGGATGGTTCTGATTAACAATTGTGAGAAGTGATTATTACACTTTTCACCTTTGGACTAATTTCGTGTGATTAAAAAATGTACTGCCCAAGAGGCAAGGTAATTTGCATACAATTAAGGAAGAAGTACCTTTATTGAATCTTTCGACGGAGACAATGAAGATCAAGATTTTTTCTCCTGAGTTCACTATTTCGTTGCGACTACAAATAAATGCAGTCTCCATTCACCATTCCGGTATCTAATGTGGATGCTGGGAAGGATTCATTGCCTGTGTTGAAATAATTTGTTCCTCTAAATGCCTTCGAGGTTTTGTATTGTAATGTATGACAGCGTCATGCGGAGTAGTTGAACATTTTTCCTCAGAGCGCTCGTGCTCTTCTAGCATAATCTTTGGTATTCAATTGAGAAAAAACTGACCTTTGGCTACCCTCAACAACAAACATAATCTTACATACGTGGCACGGAGGCTGGGAGGTTAGGTAAGACAGACCAAAACATCTTGAGTTTATCACGGGGAAAACCGGGGGGCCCAATAATTTTGCAAAAAATGATATATCGCAGTTATGGCAATGGGAAAGTGGCGAATATCATGCGCCTATGCGAAATATTTTTTTTGTGTTGTGTTGCGAGGAGGGGAGGTTAGGAGAAGGAGGAGGAATCAAATTTTAGGCAATCTCTGCAGTCTCAAATACTGTATTTGGGCATACGTTTGCCCTATGACCATCTTATTTTCGAATAAAATTCTATCTAAATATTCAAAAAAACTGTTAGTAAATGGGTTTAACTGCTGAGAACTTCTAACAAACAAGCTGCCAACTGTTCGCTACCTGTACTGAAAGCTTCTTCGAGGCAATTGTTCGGCAGATTATACGTGAACAAGAACTAATATACCAAAAAAAAAAAAAAACCTATCGACGCTTACTTAACACATCTAAATCTATACATTTCACTAAAAACTTGAGTCTACATCCTAATATGGTTATTTTTTCTCGTACTTACGCTCATCTGTCAACTAATTTCCCTCGTCTATCCCAATAGAGATTCGTTATTAAATTCTTAAGACTGTATGTCTTCAGCAGTTAAACCCATTTACTAGCAGTTTTTTTGAAAACTAGTGCTGAGACTATAGGAAGAAGACACAAGTATTAAGAATTTAACAATATGTAAATAGTTTGTTATATACTAGCACTACATCAAGTTCGTCAGTTCTGTCGTCTTTTTCTACCGTTCACGTACTGAAAAGTAAAAATCACGCGGAACGTTAACAAAATATCGCCCCCGAAGTCTGCACAAGTGTGTTTTGCCCCGACGGGGGTAGCCGCACAGCAGCACACCGCAGACCACCAGCATTGCAGTGGTCATTTGGTAAACGAT